>JASANC010002110.1:0-35409 GCA_030248135.1 Theristus sp. LFF4_11
CACAGGCGAAATTGGCCTAAAAAACGAAAAATGAAAAACCTGAGTTGTCCGGGGTTTAGAAGAATGTGTGACCAAAGAATTGTGATTTTGGTCCGACCTTCGGGGCTTATGTAAAAGTCAGAATATTATCTAAAAATGCGGGAGACGCATAAAAAGGAGGAATATGGCCTTGTGTAAGCAGTGAAAGACTTGGCTCGACAACGCTTTTCAAGTCTCTGATGTGGTACACACGGATACAAGTACATAAGAGTCATATTTTTGCGCCGTTTATTCTTTATTTCCGTTGCAAGTGGCAACCCTCGTACATTGTAGACAAATAAACTTTCACATTTTCTTTATTTCTAGCATTTAACGACCACTAAAACCACTAAAATAACCATCAGACTTTAGATCGCTGACACTGGTTTGCACAAAGTGTATCGCAGAGCCATTGGGGAACGCAAGGTCTCCTTCTGTGGCAAAGGCAATGGCTCACCAAAAGGGGGAAAATCAACGGAAGACAACACTTTTTGCACTGGTGCTGCTGTGTGCACAGTGGTGCGTACGTTAGCAACAACGATAAAGCTACATGCAGCAATGTTTTGCAATCTCTGATGTTTCCGTTTTTGCACAGAATTTACAGAATTTCGCACATGGTGTGATTTTAGACTAAACTGAAGAGGACAATTGAAAAATAACTTCAAAATTTTTACGCTTTTCAGCAACTTTTAAACAACTTTTAAACAAAAGCGCAAAAATATAACTCTTATGTACTTGTATCCGTGTGTACCACATCAGAGACTTGAAAAGCGTTGTCGAGCCAAGTCTTTCACTGCTTACACAAGGCCATATTCTTCCTTTTTTATGCGTCTCCCGCATTTTTAGATAATTATATTATAGAGTTAGACTGTATATATGTACTTTTGGGCTTCTATCTTACAAAGGTCTTACTACAAGTGTGACATCAATGTGTGACTTAGTGGACTGCATCTAGGATCTGGTTTAGGATCAGGCTTGCGTGGTTCACAGTTATTGTCGTCATGAACGATTATAGTTTTGAATTTCAAATCGCAAATTTTGTTCCGTGCCATTGAGTCATTATACATATTTTAAAAATTAGTTTGCTGAATTGAGCGACAACGTCATCAAAATTTTTTACTGTTTGCGTACGAGTGAAACGTAAATTGAGTCTGCTCTTCTGCCGTCTAGAGTTTACGTAATGTACATGCGAATGTACGTTCCATGTGGGTAGATGGTAAGATACTTTATGGTTTCCGTTTTGAATAATCCAATGCTTTAAAACTAATTGTATGTCAAAGACGTGCTCAGTAATAAGCTCCCTCGTGATGCCCCAGCACACACGTGCAACTGAACGCAAGTCATTCGGCATGTTCTGTGAAAACTACTGACAAAACTGTGGAACTAATAAGTGTATCAAAGAGCACGCCACATTTTCTGTAACGTATCGTCAATGCAAGTTAATGCGCCATTGTCTCCGCAGACTCAATCATTTTTATATCTTCAAACCATTGGTGTTAAACTTGGCGCAATCCGCAATTCTACTAATGGCGCAACATATTGCCATTGGTGCCTGGCTACATGGCACAACTATCTGTTTAACATACAAATGTATATATTCGGACTGGAAAATTTAGGGCATTAGCTGATTGGCTGGTGCGGGACACTGATCAGGTACAACTGAACTAAACTTGCATTTGTTGTTTTGTCCAGTTCAAAAATTGGAATCATAAATGTTATGCGCTGAGAGACCAACTAAAATGTATATACCCTGGTGTTGCATAACGATATCTAGATACGTAAGCATGCGATAGGAGTGCGAAGGTTTTAGACCATTTCGTTATACATGACCATTGCACTTTTATCTGTGTGAGTCAATGGTTTTTTAATGCGACTTTTAAAGTTTTAGCATGAATTATATGATTTGTCGCTGACTGACAGCATGCGAATCACGTCCACGCACATTTTGGCATACTGATGTGCCTGAACGAACAGACAGCACATGTCTGTTGATTTGCGTTGCATATTTTGAAAAGTGAAAACTGTAAGACTGTTTCACATGAGCATATCCCCCCCAACGAATGCGCGCGCCGAAATGTGGTGTATACCCAAACATAATTTAAAATCTGTGCGGGGGGAAAAAGGCCCGGACGAAGAGGCCGAAGTCTACAATAATTTTGAAACAGAATGACCCTGACAACAACTTTTGGGGGGGGGGGACGAAAAAAAAAAAAAAAGACCCCCCGCCCACGGCACACACTAGAGAGAGCACGCACGCGCAAAAACTCTAAATTTTTTCGCAACAAAAAAAGATAAAAAATGTTGTTATTTTTGACAACTATAATACCGGGGGGGGGGGAAGGAACCAACAGGGCGCGGCACCTACATATATATGTTTTTCCCGGGGGGGGTTTATTTAAGCATGGTCCCACCAGATTCCAATTTAATTGAGCTGTTTTTCTGGCCCATGTTCGTAGCTTCAAATTCGCTATGCTGTTTCGGACACTTTTCTCCATTTTCGGACTTGCAGCGTCTGCGAATTTGCGTTTCACAGAAAAAACCTACTAGATTAACCATGATTTCCTAAGGTCTCCCAAAGTTTTACCATAAAATGATAATGAAAGAAACACATGCAGTACTTTGTTGCACAATCTTGAGCGCTGATTGCAAAACTGCAAACACACAGAAACGACTGTGTTCAATTAGCGCAGTCCCATAACTGGATGCGCAGAAAAGCCATAGGGTTAGTTTAGTAGCGTGCTGCGTTTGACGTGCGGAAACGCGGAACACCTGAACCACGTACGAACCGGGCAGAACCCATAAGTTGCGTTTTACTTGCGTCATAGCGCGCGCTGTCGCCTTGACCGGGCACACGCGCTAAAGACCATTTGCTCAACAGCGACATTGCCGTACCGCCGTGAGTAAAGTAATCCACCAAAGAGTAATGTCGGTTTCAGTTGACGTTTCGATGCCATGCACGGACATCATCGTCAGAATGTGTACCGTGTAATCTGTATTGCTTTGGTTTTGTCGCATCGAAACGTCAATGAAATCGAACGTATTTTTTACTCTCTGTGGCAATTGATTAGCTGTACTCAGAACAAATCCCAACTGACAACACATGAATTTTCAGAAAACGAGAAACGGCGGCAATTTGAATTGGTTTCATTGTGTTCCGTCTGTGATGCTCTCCAAAACAAGCGTTAGTGTGAGTGAGGCGGTTGCGCGCCGTCACTGAAAACTGATCTGCTTTGAATGTTGTCAATTCGCACCGCGATGCTTTAACTTTATCAGAGTAGGCAGATTTTTAATTTGAAAATTTGATACCCTCTGCGATACACTCTTGTGTGTCTGTTGTGCTAACCAGCGGAAAAAAGTTTCACGACACCACCTTCATTCACATTTTGGTTGTAGTTAATTGATGAATCAAGAAACTGTTCTGTAATTTGAAAATATGCTGTTGGCGTAAACAACATACTGTTGATATGAAAGCTTGATTGTGTGTGACTGCGACTTTCGTTTTCTCTTGAAACTGAAATTCAATTCTATTACAAATTCAAATTCAAACATAAAGAGACAAACACCACGTAAGAAGCCGCTGGGGCAAAGTGAAGAAGTGTTCGTCGAATTTGAAGACTGTCATTATGAGGTTGGTTGGTTGTTGTTACACAGTTTTTCTTTCAATCATCTTCTGACAAACGCATCTTGGAACTTACAAAGTAAACTACAGAAACGTAATGCGTCTTGAAAGCAAGCTCGATATTGGTGGGTGTAGCGTGATGTTCACTGCAGCGAGAACAACAGCACGAACATGAGCGTCGCGGTCGACTGGGACGTGCTGTCCGTGTTGTACTGCGGCGTGCTGCCTCCGGTCGCCCTGCTCGGCACGCTCGCATCCAGCACGGCCGCATGGATCTTCGCTGCACAAATGCGACAGCGCACGCGCCGCGCCCAGGAGAACTCGTCGCTCACTGTAACTTTGCGCGCGGTTTTTTGTGATGAAATTCGCTCGGTCACACAACCACTGCCGCATACATGTATGGTATGGCCGAATAAATACGGCAGTCCTTGTATTCTCCTTCAAGGCGGGATTAGTCGCAGACTAGAAGTTGTCTGTTTCAACTAAGAATTCCAAATTCCCAGCCATGTTAGCAAGGTGGGAGAAAGAATGAACAGATTATTACGAAAAATCAATTAGTATTAAAAAAACACGTCAAATTGGACACACAATTAGGTTTTTGAACAGCTTTCTTTTTCATTCAAATTTCGCGCCCTCCTTGCATCCTGAAAAAAGCTGCCATAATCGGCCATTCCATACGTTGTGCGCGAGTGACAGTTGAAGTTTGTCAGAAATCACCAAACAACAGCGGTTCATTCGCAGGTTCTGCTGTTCACGTTGTGCTGCTACGATACTGCCTTGTTGATTTTAGCATTTGTCATCTATCCGCCAATGACGTTGTGCGATCATTTCAAGGTAACACCACCGCAGTTGCTTTTATGATGCTTAAAAGAACGTTAGTTAGCGGTATGATTCCAATCAATGGACAATTTGAAAATTGTCATATTTTTTGTTTCACTATTTTATAGTTTTTTTTTCATCTTAGGCGCAATCGGGATGCATGTTTTTCAACCAAACGCTCATGTTCACATATCCAATGGGCCAGATCGCGCAGGTCGGCTCTGTTTGGACGTCCGTCGCTATCGCCGTTGATCGATTCATCGCCGTCAGGTGTGTGTTTATGTCATTATAACTCTTTGGTTCTCGCGTTTTCCATCCTGTTTAACTACATTTTTTTCTGCAAGATCGTTTCTTTCAGCTATCCACTTCGTCGAGCGCAGTGGTGTACGTCTCGAACTGGCTGGATTGCGGTGCGAGCTTGCAAATTGTTTTGTTAAGACGATTAAATCGCGTTTACGTTTTGGATGACAAAAATGCAAATTGTTTTCAGACGGTTATGATTACGCTGTTTGCAATTTTGTACCGGATTCCGTCAATGTTCGAATTGAATTCAGCAGGACAGGTGATGCAGAAATTTCAAAACTCTTTGGCTTGTGGTCTCGATTCTTCTAGACTGATCTTCACCGGCGACGTTGCCCCGAAATTAAAAAATGACGTTTTTTTGGCTTTATTAACACATTTTGGCTGGAAACTCAATATTTCTAGCCTTGTTCGGTTTCATCGCATTTCAAAAATTCTCCAATTATTTCCGCTGAAGGGCAAAATAACTCCGCCCACTTTTGGGGAGAAGGTTCCTATAAAGGGAAGAGATCTTACATGCAAGACTTTACAGTTAAAAAACATGAAAATTTGCGTGCAGGTGCGTAACCACGCGTTGAACGACACATATCGAATGATATACTACACGATCATGTCGGATTTGGTCGTGTTTCTGGTGCCGTGGACGATCATGATCACAATGAACGTGCACATCTTCAGCGTCATTCATCGCGAACGCGAACGCAGACAAATGCTCAGAGAAGACACGCTCGTGCTGCGAAAGTGCGCGTAATTCATGAGACACGGATAATGAAGGGCATTCATGAAGCAGTACTCAACCTCGATTTGTAAACAATTTTTTTTAATTTTTTCTGTGAAAAATTTTTGGTTAAGTTTCCTTCACATTTTCCTGCCGGTTTTTAGCGCAAAAAGAACAAATGACAAGATTTCAGTAGTACATACATTGAGAAACGTAGCAACTAAGTTAGCTATTAAAACTTGTGCTCACGTGTTATAACATTTCCAAAAACATCAAATTAGTAACCGAAGCAGTGGCCAAATCAGTCGGCGAATTAGTGGCCCATTAGCTTACTAGCTTATTGCAGCTTACTTACCAAAGAATTACTAGCAAATGTAGCAGCCAAATTAGTAGCGACCGTTCGTGGTCGAAACGAGAATACAATGTAGCTGTGCAGTGTCAGTGTTGCCACAGAAGCGACAATTTGCAGCAGCCAGAAGCGACCAGCGGTGCGCGCGGCGCTCTCGTCCGAGTCGCGTCGCACGTACGCGGCGCTGCTCGTCTTCGTGACGTTCGTCGTGTTCAACTCGCCCGCGACGGCCGCCAACATCATGGAGCAATTCGAGACAGGCGCCCGCGAGCAGAGCTGGTTCCAGTCGCTGGTCGCTTGTGGCACGGTCGCTGTGTGCGTCAACTCTGCCACGAACGTCTTCATCTACTGTGCGCTCGGCGCAGACTTTCGCCGCAAATTCGTCCGTCTGCTGACGTGCTCGAAGTTGACGCGACTCGTCGAGTGCTCCGTGCAGCAGCTGTATTGGAAGCAGCCCGCTAGCGGGCGCAGTGAGCGACCGTTGAACAGCGAACGCATCAACAACTACTGTCGACCGTCGAACATCAGCATCAGTGAGCGGCAGCGGGGCCTTTTACATACAGTCGAACTCTAAATCATAGGGAACCAGCTGATTGGTTGGGCTTACAATATATGCATGCTTTATGTGCGAGCCAAACTCCGTCCCCACAGGAATGCCTGCACAGAAAGCATGCATACCGTAGTCCAACCAATCAGCTGATTCCTATAATTTAGAGTTCGACTGTAGATGCGTTGCTATTTATGTCCGTGTCGTGGTTGTTGATGTGCATTTCACAAAAACAGCAAACAACTTGACATTGGCTAAAGAGAGTAATTACTTTGTGGTAAAACAAACTGTTACAGACGGCCAGCACGACAACGGCGCCCGCTTCCACCAGGGCATGTTCACGCCGACGCGTTGTCCGTCTCCGCATTCCAGCTCACATCAAGCACCGAAAGTCGACAGTGACACGAAGAAGAACGGCGTGCCAGAAAACCAGCGGAAATCGCACATGGTTCACATTCATGTCACCAATTTCCAAGCCGATGAGCTCGTGAACGCGATCACCGCCTCTGACGGGGTTCTATGACTGTCAGCTACCGTGTAGCCATTTTGCTTCATCATTTGCTTGATTTATGAGCACCATTTCATGTTATCGTCGGTTCATATCATTTGCGGTGTGTATGCGCGCAAAAAACTCAATCATAACACAAGTACTTGAGTGACTCATTGCAAATCAGCAGCTTCAAGTGGAGATACCGTTTTTACCAAGTTCGAATTCGAAACATTGTATTATCGAACGTTTAGCAGAAACTTTCATTCTTGGCATACACAGTTTTTTTTGCATAAAAGCTATCTATGTGTTGTCAAAACAGAAACGTCTAATGGTTTGATCTATTTGGTTTGTGTAAAGCAGTATTCTGTCCGTCTTTCTACGCTGTACATTGTACATGTATCTCGTGTTGTGTTTATTTTGTGGTTCCTACTATCGATAAAAAAAGACACGATCATACGCAACACGGTTTTTCTGTCACACAATGTACCAGCAGTCGTGATCATGCTGTCTGATAAGTGTAATATTTGTGCGCATAAAAAGTAATTCATACTTTTCTCAGTTGTATGTTTTCTGCATTTTCCGAAACAGAACATGAATCCTTTTTTGCTTGGTTCTTGGTTTTGCAGATACCAATTATTTTTAGTTACAGAAGCTAAAACACGTTTTTTTCTATTTTACGTGCATTGAAACCAAAAAAACTAGAAATGTAAACGAAACATGCATAATTTTGGTGCACTGGCTAGATTTTGGTGTACAACTAAGCAACCTCAGCTATTTTCATGTCTGCAGTCGAATAGTGTAAAAACAGTTCTCGCTGAATATGAGCTCAACTCCTGCAAGCTACGATCATTTTCCGGGTGACTGGAGTGAGTTTGTGGATAGTCGCCGCATTGTGGCCAGCTGCACGATTCCATCAATGATGCGCGCTTATGGCACTGAGAAACAAGCAAAAGTGCTCGATTTGGGCTGCGGGGGTCTGGTTTTTGGTGTAATTTTTTCTACCGTTATTTATGCAGCCGCTGTGTGTGTTTTTTTGCAACACTGAAACCTGTACTTTATTCATGAGATACGGTTTATTCAAGAGTGACAGAAGAAAAAAGTGAAATTTATAAAATGGTGCAACCTAAACTTCAAGAACGTTGTTTTTCAAAAAGGCGGCACTTGGGCTCGACACTTGTTGGCGAACGACTTGGCAGAGAATGTGGTGGGCACGGATCTCTCTGAGAAGCAGGTGCTCGAGGCACGTCGGTTGACCGATGAGGCAGCGCTTGGCCATAGGGCGCAGTTCAAAACCGAAAACTGCATCGGTTGGTTTTTCGGGTCGCTTTGCTTTCGGAGTGGTCGAAAATGCACTGAATCGAGAATCTTCTTTGAATATGCAGACTTTCAGTTGTTTCTCGATTCGTTAGTTATGAGCAAGTCTTGAGTAGTTTAGGCTTTCAATTTAGGTGATTTATCCGGGAGCGTGCAAATCTTGTTTATTGTTTCTCTGTGTAACACATTTTCAGAGATGACGTACGATTCTGAGTTTGACGTGGTCACCAGTGTGTTTCTCCTGCAAGATCTGAACAAGGAGCAGTTCGTGCAGGCAGCCGAACGGGTGGTCGCAGCGCTGAGACCGGGCGGTCGGGCGATACACATGTTCACTGGTCATAACTTGAGAAACGCGCAAACTGTCGAGTACCGAAAACGATTTCGGATCGGTACGTCATTTTCTGATTCAGCTGGAATTCCGTTGCTTTTTAGTGGAGTTAGTCGTTTCCTGTTGTTTCTCGTTCTAGCGTGCTAAAGATTGCTGCAACTTTTCAGGCTGCACAAAGTGGCCGGATCCAGCGGTTGATGGCGCAGAATTGAGCTACGCATTCTTTCAACCAGACGGCGTCACCGAGCAACTGTCTGGTCTGACC
Organism: Theristus sp. LFF4_11; assembly: GCA_030248135.1. Taxonomy (NCBI): domain Eukaryota; kingdom Metazoa; phylum Nematoda; class Chromadorea; order Monhysterida; family Xyalidae; genus Theristus; species Theristus sp. LFF4_11. The sequence goes on from JASANC010002110.1 coordinate 8,768, forward strand.
GGCCACTTTTATAGTGCGCCATTTGTGGAAAAGGTTTGACTGGAGTGTTGGCTTTTGAACCACATGCACATGTGTCAATTAATTTATACCAAGTGGATGGCTCACATAAGCAAGAGTTTACAGAAGAAAATTCACAAGAATGAAGCTGGACAAGTATTTTAGCCTTTGGCAATGTGTGTTGTGGTTGTGCATCTTTCTAACCATGGTGTGTCCGACCAGATCTACCGCCAAACCGTTGGTTGCACGGACTTTCGTTGGCACTGCATGCGACTGGCAGATGAGGCAATTGAAAAAGACGGCTGGAACTTCTGGCTGCCTCGCATTGATGGGCTACTGTTGTTCTCAGTGACGAAATGAAGTTGTACAAGTTTACAAGTTTATCGAAAATGTCCGAATACATTCGGATTGCGATAGACAGAAAAGTTTGTGACAACCAGAAGAGAGTTGCGGCCCGCTGAATCCCGTCTCGGACGATTCCGACACGGTGGATTTCTGTACGTCAGCGCAAACAATATCAAACCACCAGCAGTGTTTTTTGTGATCTGTTGTTATGAGTCAGTCCATGAATTACAACAGTGTATAAAACCACCGGAAAAGCAAATTTAAAAAACTCCGGTTTTAAAACATGCTTTTCTATGAAAGGTTTGAGAGACCTAGACTTTGCTTTATATTTAAGACTCCAATTAGATGTGGCTAAGCTTTTGGCGTTTTTCAGTTTTGCCGCCGTTTTTCATTTGTATTTGCGATATTTGATCACATGAAGTTGCTCTAGGTAGTCTACTGTTTTCGCGCTGGGGAAAATTCGCCACGTTGGAATTGACCGAGCCGGAATCCAGATTGGCCACAACTTTTCTGGCCGCAATAGTTAGTAGGTATATCAACCGCATATGGTACAGTAGTGGGCACACATGTTTATGCATGTAACTTTCAACAATCGGAATAAAAATATTGTGTTTGTGCCGAAGTGTAAATGTGAATGTTTGTAAATGGAAAGCTGCTGCAATCATTACACAGATGGTGTCAAAATCTGCTGTTAAATGAGACGACTGAAACTAGTTTTGCAGCAAGCGATCCGGACCGGATCAGTGTGAAAACGAATCCCTCTAAACACCTCATTCAATAACACGCAAAAATAAAATAACAACCCAATATGAGAACTTGTTTGTTCACTATTTTTGTTTTATCTTGATCCGGCATATAATTAGGCGATGCATGTAAAAGTTGTGCACTTTTGAAGGGGGACCATTCTGGTGGTGGTCCGTTTCCCACAGGATTATACGACTGTTATTTTTCCTAAAGTTTCCAACGAACAAACGAGCGCAAATTAAGGCACACGCACAAAAGTTTGTCTGCCGGCTTTACGTTATAGCGTCGATTTCGACATGTCCTGGGGTTGCCGCAACGTTTTGCTTGCTAATGCGAATTGAACGCACATGTGCGTTTCGATCGTTTGCAGCATAATTTTCAATCTTCTCGGTTGGTGTGTGCTTTCGTGTTCTATTTATTCATTCCAGGGCAGTAGTACAGCGGTGGGTTTTATTGAATTTAAGCTGAATGATTTCGGAAGCTGGTAGATACACACACAGAGAGACGAACTTGTTGATGATTGAGGAAGAAACGAGTGCATTACCGACGCACTTGTATGTCCTTCCTGTGACTTTATAAGGTTTTCATCGACTTTTTTTCGTGTGAACGTATTTTGGCGGTTTCTTTACATGAAGCTTGGCAACTGAAAATGCCATTGCGTTCATGTGCATCCTGCACAGTTTCTTCACAATTTAGTTGCTATTGTTACGTAAATTGGCCATTAAAATTAGCCTTCAAGTAATGTAATGAAAATCAAATAATTTATTTAAAAAAATTTAACTTTCTGCACTTTTCCGAATTTATAACGCAAGATTACACACATTCAGGCGCTGATGAAAATCATTGAAATTTTGCTATACAATGTATAGCGATAATTTTAAAAATGTTATCACTGCCGAGATTTTGGTTATTATTTTGTTAGCATTTACGTCTTAACATTGTTCCAGCGTAATGTACATTGGTCTTGGTCATTTATCATCTCAGTTATTTTTAAAACATAGAAATTGAATTTTACGACCGTTACTTGTTGAATATGGTTGAATCCCATAGTTATGTATTTTGAACGCAAAGCCGTTTGCAATGAACGAACACAGGCACATGCACTGCATCAACAAACACGCGGCCATGCTAAAATGAACATGCACATTTGGAACGCTTTTCCATGATCGTGCTTACTGCTTGGAACAGCTAGTACAAACGAAAGGTTTCGTGAAAAACGCGTCTAAATTTTATTTCATTCTTTGAAATAATGCTTTAGTTAGCTGTATTTTTAGTACATTTCACAATTCACAGCATGTTTTTTCACCTGGTTACGTACCAAAAAAGCTATTATAGGTTTCATTCGATGATTCTGAATTACAAACATGAATGCGCACGCATTCCGATAAGCAGGCGGGCACAACTTGTTTGTGACGCTTTTCAGGCCACTCGCAATGACAATCACAGTCTTGTATCCCACGACAGCTTGTGTGTGTGTTGCTTAACCATAGACACCTTTTTTACATTTGAACAAAGAAGTCTGTTTTCTTTTTAGTATAGACTATGACTATCATTTCTTTTTCAGTTTAAAAATTTCAGTTTATTTGTTGTTTTTGAAAAATTACCCACCGATCGACCTATTATGCTTGCTTCGGAGGAAATCATTTTGATTTTCAACACACATTGCGCGGTTTTACAAACTTTATAAAGTGCCGACTTGACTGCGTCAGCCATATGAAATGACAAAAATTATAGTTAATGGCTTCTATCTGTATACTCCTCTCCAATGCGGTTTTCTACCAAAAAGAAAAGAATACCGTATTTCTCTTATGCAAAAAAATGCGCGTTTAACAAGAAAAAGCGACCAACTTTTTGAAATTTTGTCTATCGCTCAGTGACTGATTTTTAAGGGGCAAGAATTTGCGGTAATTGATTTGGAACCTGACGCGATGATTGAATCCAATGTTTACTTTTCAGCTTTACCCGTCGCTTGATTCGATTTCACAGCACCGTGTTATGATGATGTGAAAAATGTGATCAAACATAGGTACTTGTCTATATGATTCATGCATACAAGTATGTATTACATGCGATGCCAACCGATATACGTAAATAACCTTATATCTTTACCACTATCGCTCTTTGTCTGGTTCTCATTTCCCGTGGCCATGTTTTCATTTTCAGTAGCGGTTCCTCTCTGTGAAAATCAATTGACGCGCGTAGGGTTGCACTGAGTTCATATGCAGTGTATCCACGCCCGTATCGCACATGTGCACATTTACCGATAGTACGTTATTTGGCGTTACGTGACACTATGATTTCTGATTTTCCACAATTTCGGTTGAGGTGTTGAATGAATTCTTTTTTGGATGAATCTGTAAGCAGCATTTTTCAGACTGGGTGAGCAATTTCTCAGTTAAAAAGTGATTTACAAGTGTGTTGCGATGACTTAGACATAAGCTGAACTTTTGAACACACCGATTATGTGAGTGCACGTCCATGACCGTGGTCACAGCGTTGCACTTTTCAGGACCATACACTTCAGGCAAACGCCACCAAAACCGACCCACACACACACACGCACACAAAACACACGCAACCAATTTTGGTGCCGCTCCCTCCGGTAACCAATGGCAAAATGAGATGCACACTATTGTGCGCATTGTGTTTGTCTTGCTCATACACTTTGCGAACCGTTAATTTTTTTACAAACAGCAAGCGAACAAAATATATAGATTATTATGTGTTCCACTCCAAAAAGCTCGACGTTAAAATAGTGTGAACTTCAGTTTTTTAACTAGCAAGCAATTTTAGAACTTCAAGCATTATTATAAGTATTTTGAATACTTTGCTCATGCTGCTAAATAAAATTCATTACATGTAATTCATCAAATCGTTATGGTGTCACAATTGTCTGCAATTTATTTAGGTATACTACACATGTACATACAATGTACATGCCATTCATTCGTTCTAACAACAAATATGGATAAATGTTATACTCCGTCCGTGGCACAATGCAATAACAACAATCCAGTATCTATTACGAAAATAATTATTGAAAGAACAAGCAGGAATAACGTAAACGTTAAGCAGGAATAGCGTAAGCGTTATTCCTGGATTCCCGGTAGTGCCAGTTGTTAAAACGGATCCATGATGAATTCAGCTTCCATAAGAATATTTGCACAACTGCATCGTTGTGATTGTTCAGAAATGTTCCAACGGGATAAAAAACAGCAGCTCAATGTGCAGCTTGGATTGCATCCACACAAAAACGAACATTTTAAGTAACGTTGCTGTTCAAGAGAAATACACTACTGTTTTTTTGTCTGCAAATGACAACTTTGCTTGTGAAGAAGCATCAGTGTGCATGCTAGGGGTGTGTGCATCCATTGGATATGCGTGCCTGGAATTATTTTCGCTCCTGAACAATGTGTTGCCAATAAACTTGTGCCAGCTTCGATAGAGCAGAATTTATCTGTTTTGACAATAATAAGGTGATAGACATCTACACTGTCTACTGTGACCTACAGTCTTGTTAGCATACACATTTGAAAATTTGTTTTTCGTCTTACACGCTTTTTGCAGAATATTTCAACAAACCTCTGCCGATACTGTGCTTGTGTTTTGCATAAAGCCAGTGAGATTTGTGCTTCAGATGTTTTTGTAGATCACTGAAAAAAACAGATATGAGACAACGAAGGGCCACACGATCATCGATAAACTGCGACTGCGACGCACAAAAGGATGATCACCAACATAATACAAAGCAGCTACTAATGTTTTCAGTTGCTAAAAAGATGACTTTTATTGCGAAACTCACTATTGACAAACGGAAATAATACTGAAACACAGTGACGGTGTCATCATGTTGTACAGCGCTGACTTCACAACTGTTCAAAGAATAATCTCGAGAAAAATCAGCAGAATTCCATTGTAAGATAAAAAAGGCGAAATGTTCGTGCGCCGATTCATGCGTCGTCTGATGGCGTCGATATTTCTGTCCGTTTTCTTTATTGCGTTCTGGCAACAGATGCTCGTTGACATGTTTGTGCGATCGATTCAGGGAGTCAGCAAAGAATTGAATTTTTCAATAAGAGCGCGCTCTTCCTTGCCGAAGGGGTCGCTGCTGGGTATCAAACGACTCCCAATTCCACCCGTTACTCGGAAGTCACCAACTAATATCACGCAAAAAACAGTTCAACTATTAATGAAACGACCAACCGTTGCCAGCAATTCAACCATAAAACGGATAATAGAAGCGAAAGATGAATCACATGACAACGGAACAACAGACCAGGACGGTTGGGCAATTCTTGGCGAACAAGATCCTAACATTCGACTCAGAATGATTCCGACGGAGAGAAATCGTAAGGCGGTTGTTTAGTTTGCATTTGTTACACTCCTACAAAAACAAGAGCCGCCTCTAACCTATGCAAGAGCCGCCTATTAAGAGTAGGCTCTTACGGTGTGGCCGAATAAATAAGGCAGTTCTTGTATTCTCCATCAAGGCGGGATTAGCCGCAGACTAGGTGTTGTCTTTTTTAAAAATGCCAAGATAATTCTCAATCATGTGTGCAATGGACAAAGAACAAACAGAATAGCACGACCAAATTAATCAATTTAAAAACACGATTAATTTGAAAAAAATTGGCTTTCTGAACGTCGTTTTTCTTTTATTGAAATTGCACCTTGCACCCTTAAAAAGCTGCCATGTTTACTCGGCCATTCCGTACCTATACAAAAGTCGCCTCTTAGCTTATCAAGTGTCGCCTAACCTTTCACGTAACCACAGCAGCTGCCTTTTTCTTCTACAAGAGGCGCCTCTTGCCTAAATCAGCTTTCAGACGCTCTGGAAGACACTCACATCCAATAGATAGAATGGAAGAGATCTCATGTCTTTGGGAAATGCCACACATGTGTGAAAATAAAATAAAAAACAGCTCTCAAATGCCCTAAGAGCCATCGAAATTTGTAGAGAGTGCTTGCTTGTAAAATTGCTTCAAAAGCTCAAAAAATGCAATTCGGCGATCGGTCGCCGGAGTCACCGACGCCCGTCGGCCAACACATAAAATAGCCCATAACTTGGGTTACGGTAGGTGTTTGGCCCAAAAATTTTGTGCGCTTACTCAGGACACTTAGTAGCATCGTTTCAGCCCAAAATATCAAAATTCCATTTTTTGACCATCGAGCGCTAGTCATACCGCTCTTATGTGCAAGGCGTTTTTTAAACCTGGAATTGAAAAATACACTTTTGAAGATTTCAATTTCTTGTATGGTTGACCTTTTCAGTCTCGACTCCTGAACGCATTATTCTTTCATTGACTGGCGAATTCAATCAAAATCATTTGGGTGGGTGTCCGGATTTGAGATGCCGCCTAACTAGCGACCGCAGCGTGATCAATACGGCCGATGCAGTGATATTCAAAATGAGCAGCGGCGCTGGCGGCACGAAACGTCACCCAAATCAATACTACGTGTACTTCACTCAGGTATACACAATTCATTAAAACGTGTGCAACTGAAATGACGTCATGCATTTTGTATGCTTGAAAAACATCCGCTTGCAAAAGCGCCAGACTTTCAGCTCCGATGATCATTGTGCACGTTTTGTGCGTCGTCAAAAGAACAACCAAACTGAAGTGTGCTTTTGAAGCGTTATTGTCACTTGTGTCCGAATGTGCAATCGTGTACACTGGCTGCAGTCACTTACAGCCCCAGTGCTCTCCATTATTACAAGCAAACTGCTACACAGGAATCGCCAATGCACTCGGGTGCTGCCGAAGCCTACCCCGGTTTCTACAACCTGACCATGGGCTATCGTCGCGATGCAGATTTGCCGTGCCCCTACGGCTACTCAATACAACTGAATACGCCCCGCGAAGGGATGATGCCTAGCGATCAACAGATACAAAGAAAGACAAAACCGATTGCCTGGTTCGTCTCCAACTGTAACGCCCCGAGCAGACGTCAGGATTACGTCAGAGACCTGCAAAAGTACATCCAGGTGAAGCAGATAGACGCACTTAAATGAATCCTGTAGTTGCTTCGTTTATGTATGTTTTAGCTCCGTCTTTATCCTTGTGGCCTGGTGGTGGTGCGTTAGACTCTTGTCTGTGCGCTCGGGGGATCGAGCCCCGCCGAGGGGTATATAGGCACTTAATGACAGAGAAAACTCGATGGGCACCCTACTCAATGGCGTTCTGTACACTTCGCTGGGTTAGCCATGGTTAAAAACATCGCCTAAAAATCCCAGCAACAATAACAACACGTTTCTAATGCCTCAAAATTACCGTTTGGCGTACCATTCTCAAAGTCTCTTTTTCGATGTGATTGTTTGTTTCAGGTTGATATTTACGGTGGCTGTGGTCCGCTGAGATGTGCAAAACCAGCACAACGTTGCAACGGCCTATTATCGTCTCAGTATCGTTTCTACCTCGCCTTTGAGAACAGCATCTGTCGCGATTACAATACGGAGAAACTCTGGAATCAAGGCTACAACGCCGACGTTGTGCCAATCGTAATGAAAGATTCACTGATACGACCGTACGTGCCTCCCAATTCATATTTAGCAATTGACAACTTCACGTCCGCGAAAGAACTGGCTGCCTATATCAATAAAACAATGGAGGATGATGACCTGTACAAGGCGTATTTCCAATGGAAACAACATTATGACGTCATTTTCCTTGACGGCTTGAAGCACGACTGGCGTGAACGACCGTGGGGATTCTGTCGTTTGTGTGAACTTCTGTTGAAAGAGCCACGGCCCCAGAAGATACAGAAGGACTTCCAAAAATGGTGGCGTGGACCGGATGTCTGTGATAATGGTTTGGTAGGTCGACTCGTTGGCCCTCATCGCTAGAGTCCACATAATATCACCAAGGTTTTCATTGCTCAGTTTTACGGTATTATTTGCTTTTTTACTGTTCAAGTTTCTGGAGTTGTTTTCTTTTCAGTGCAGTGGCTTTTGTGTTCATAGTCAACTGGAAGAAAAGTTTGATTCTGATCATTCCATTGTGTAAACTCTCTCAGATGTGATATTAATATCTCTATATATGTCATTCAATCAAACTATTTGATGTAGTCCTTGACGATGTTGCTCACCATTTTTGGACTTTTGTTTAAAAAAAATCAAAATTGCATTATTCATAAAAATTTTGCACAAAAGCCAACAAACAACTACCGTATTACCCCCATTAACCCCACCCCATTAATCCCCCCCCCCCCACCAATAACCCCCCACCCCCACGACAAGTTTCCGAATAACCCCCCCCACAAATAACCCCCCATAGGGGTTAATTGGAAACCTGTTTGAAACACATACTCAGCGAATTCAGTGGCTGAATGCAGTGACATTGGTGAAATTGTACTACCAAAGGCCCCAAGTAGAAAGTAGAAGTTTCTGCGACTTTCTTGTCTGCCATGCAAGGTATTTTTGCCATTTTTCAACAAACCCCTACCCCTAGAATGTGTTTGTAAGTAACCCCCCCCCCCACCAATAAACCCCACCCCTAAAAGTCGCTGACGTATTAATCCCTCATGGGGGTTTATTGGAGGTAATACGGTATGTCTTTTGCTTCAGAAACAAGACTGCGTTGCGTGCCTCCTAATTATTTAAAAGTACAGGGTGTAAAAAACGTCACGAGGGTGTGTCTCGTTAATTCTCGTCAGATGGCACCAATGAAAACGCCAGAAATTGTAACAAAGTGCAAACAATTGCAAAAGCAGACAACAAACAATTATTAAAAAATCAAAATTAAGGCCATGGAAAATACAATGTATGTAACAATGCTAGTGCGGGATCATCCCTCGGCTGCAGTTTGCAGGCGAGTGGATTTTGACGCTCGTTTCACACGAGTTGAGGTTCATCCTACTGCGAACCGAAGTCCGAGGGATGTGCCTCATTACTGGAGTCAAACGACTACGAGTCTCTGCCACCGACTCGCTCGCATCTGCCACCTGCGGCACCGTTCGAGTTCCAGTCGCGCAATGAGGGCTTGAGCCATTGCCTCTCATTCGTCGTCGTTCCACGCCGTTGATTAGTTCACACAAGTGTTATGGCTTCTTTCAGAATTCGTCAATCGAGGACGACAAAGAATAAAACGATTACAAAAGAGAAACTGTTGTGATTATTTTACGGTTTTCAGATTTGAAGCGAAGCCTGCAAGTTTACACCAGTACCTTTAGGGTCTGGCCGTGAGTTGCCACCCAGGTCACCTGCTCAACGTCAGGTGCAGTCCTGGACGGATCGCGTAAGCGCCCAAATGTGGGGCGACCACACGATACACAAGCTCCTGCCCACGCGACTTCCAAGCGGTGTTGGTTTTGTCGTTTATCGTGAGAGCAGTAGCAGGTAGAGTGTATGACGAAAAACAATAATGAATGGCATTTAAAGGATGTGACTATTGATGGTGACCAATAATAATAAAAAGGTTGAACGTTGAATACAAAAAGTGTTTAACTATTGACAAGTGTGGAAGAATACTACAATAATACAGTATCACAGTAAGAGTTTTGGGGGTTGAGTGAAGTGAGGTCGTGTAACGGACCTGACACTAGGTGTCTAAAACAGTGCTGCTTCCGTGAGAGATATTTGCTAGCAAGAATTTGCTAGTGACGGTTGGTTGTAATTTAATGATTCTTTGACTTTTATGCTACGTGCGTGCAAGCAGTTTGCCAACAAGTCTATTGTCACAAGTGCTAGGTCCGTTCCACCAGTTTTTAAAATCAGTTCGAATCTTCGTTGTTCGCGGTTGTTTTAGCAAAAATTGGCACAACCGACAAAAACCCCAGGGACGTTCTCGCCAGTCGTGCGTGACACCATCCAGGAAGATCACTTCATAATCGCGTTTCCATCGAAAAAAACTGCGATACAACTCGTTATCTTGCATGGTTGTGTTGATGAAAATCGCCAGTTGTTTCGGTGACGCAAAATTATCAACGGCAAGGTAAGAGTTTGGAGGCACGTACGAGCGCACGACGTCGTCTTTCAGAACAATTGGAACAACATCGGCGTTGTAGCCTTGGTTCCACAGTTTTTCGGTGATGTAATCTTGACAGACGCTGTTCTCAAACGCCAGGTAGAAACGATAGCGTTTAGACAGCAGATTGTTGCAACGTTGAGCAGGCATTGGACAATGCAGGGCGCCACATTTGCCGTAGATGTCCACCTTGTAAACATGTAAACGTACAACTTTGGGTTGTAAAATTTACGTGCACAATATAACAAATTCAGTCACAGGTGTACCACCAACCGAAATGTATTTCTGCAGCTGCATGACGTAATGTTCACGTTTGCTCGGAGTGTTGCAGTTGGAAGCAAACCAAGCGATAGGTTTCGTTTTTGATTGCAGCTGATGGTCGCTTAGTGGAATCTCTCTCTTTGGCTCGGCAAGCTTAACCGTGTACCCGTACGGCGAAGGAAGATCAGCGTCTCTGCGATAGCCCATCGTGAGGTTGAAAAAACCCGCAAATGGCTCAGTTGCTCTCGAATGCATCGGTGATTCCTGGCGCCAAAAAATAAGCTCGGAACAAAACAGAATCTTGCAACGAATTATCATCTCACTCCCACATTACCTTTTGTGCTTTCCTACAGCTTTGAAAATGAGGTTAACCTGGGTGAAGTAAACGTAATACTGTGACGAGCTCCTTCGGTCACTGCCGCCACCAGTGCTCATCTTGAAGATCACCGCATCTGCCGTGTCCATAACCGTGCGATTTGCGACGTCGTTTGTGATACGACAATTCAGATCGGCACAACCACCAAGGTTTGCTTGTGTGAAACCATTAGACAGCGACAAAATCACACGGCTGTGTGCCGGATCTGTACAATGCTCGTTACTTGTGTGCACAAACACGTTATTTTTTTGGTATTTCATTTTACTGCGATTGTATTTCAAGAACCTACTGTTCACTTTGTCTCGGGCATCCCGCTTCCAACGTCGTTCATCTGTTTCACCAAGGATTTCCCAGTCGTCAATTGATCGACTTGTTAAAATATGTAGCGTTGTCTCCTTGATCTTTGAACGTTGCAGCTCACCGGCGTTGGGGTTGTTGAAAAATGTCTTTTCGTCGGTCTTTGTTGAACTGTTGTTTAGGAAGCGAAATCTGGGTGATTGATTTAGAAGGGCAAGAATAAAGTTCCAGTGAGCGATTAGAAAAACCAAATTGATTGCGAATATTATCCAACAGAGTTGATGCAGTTTTAGGCGACGAATTAAGAACATTTTTTGGTTTTCCGATTGTTGTTGTTAATAAACTGCAGCACAGCACAACACATGTGTTTATACTATTGCCTTGGACGGAACCAACGTTTATTGGCATTGCAGTACTTAATTAACATGTACAAACGTGAACACATGGAAACTACTAGTTCGCTTAATCTAGCTCATTTGACTACCGCTCATTTTACCCATGCTTTATAGTATGCATTTGGATATCTATGTATTATTGATCCGATTCCGAGCCGTTGCACCCAAACCAGCTGAAAAAAATCATTGTAAATAAGTTGATATGAACAATGTTCTTGCGCCGCTGCCGTGCGCTTGCGGTGTCATTGTGTATCATAATTTCACTCCGAATATTCGTGCAGCAATTCATGTTTTCTCGATCACTTGAGTTCCATCAATCACTCAACAGTTATGAACCAAAAGGCAATAATCCGTTGAACGTTCAAACCAATCAACTACGAAAAAGGAATGACTCAAATGATGCAGCACTCATGACCCAAGATGTTGACTATCGTTTAGATCAACAGTTTACTGTGAAACAAACGACAGAGAGTTGGGAAATTTTGGGTGAACAAAACAATCCTGTGCGGCTCAGAAAGGCGCTGTCATTTTATGATACAAGTACCCGTCAAAAGGAACTACGTGTAATTGCATCGTTGTCGAGAGATTTCACGCAGGAACATTTGGGCGGCTGTCCGGACTTAAATTGTCGACTTGACTACGTGTCACCTTTGGACCGTTCCAGAATCGACGCCGCCGATGCAGTGATATTCAAGCAAGCCGCTTTTGGTGCCAGCACCGGGCGAAGACCAGATCAGTATTATGTTTTCTTTTCGCAGGCTAGTTTTGTTTGAAAATTGCTTTTTGTCTGATTGACAAAGATGGAGCAAAAGGTTGGGTTCTGTTGCGTTCAGGAATCTCCGGCGTACTCTGGGGCACTTGGATCGGACGCTCCTTATGCAGACTTCTACAATCTGACCATGGGCTACCGCCGCGATGCCGACATACCTTGCCCATACGGATATTCCATCAAACGAAACAAACCAAAAACAACAACAATCGAGCCCACGATTGTCGACATTAAGCGCAAAACAAAAGCTGTTGCTTGGTTTGTTTCAAATTGCAATCCTCCGAGTAGAAGACAAGACTATGTCGAAGAGCTGCGAAAATACATTCAAGTATGCCAGTTCAACAGAGCTTCCACTTCAAGACTATCATGAAAAAATGATAAACAAATAAAAAAATTATTCTCAGGTTGACATTTATGGTGCGTGCGGAACTTTGAATTGCCCAATGCCCGCATCGAACTGCAACGATCTGCTCTCGAAGCAATACCGATTTTATCTCGCGTTTGAAAACAGCATTTGTCGTGATTACAACACTGAAAAGCTTTGGAACCAAGGATATCAAGCTAACGTTGTGCCTATTGTCCTGAAAAGTTCGATAGTTGAAAATTACGTGCCTCCGAATTCCTACATATCAGTGGATCGATTCAGTTCACCGAAGCAACTGGCAGCTTACATCAATGAAACAATGCTAGACGATCAATTGTACCAACAGTATTTCAAGTGGAAACGAAACTATGAAGTGATCTATTTGGACGGTGTAACGCACGACTGGCGCGAGCGACCATGGGGCTTTTGTAGACTCTGTGAACTCTTGATGCAACAACCACGGCCGAAAATGCTGCGTCATAATTACCTTGAATGGTGGCGCGGGCCAAACGTTTGTGACAACGGTCTTGTTGGTCGAATTCTAAGATATTGGGCTCTGTTCGATTCGTAAATAAAGTTTTGGCAAAGAGAACGATTAAAATAATTGAATCGTTTTGAATTGAATAATTGAATAAGATAATGAATAGTAGAAAATAATTTAGTGATATTTACCAGTTTATCTGTTTTTGCATTACATTTCACTGAAAGACTTCCGTTATCTTGAGAAGAAAAACCAAAGATTCTGAATCTTTTCCTAACTTTTCTTTATTGAAGAATAACCGTTTGCTTTTTGTCACCGGAGTTGTCGTTGTGAATTTTCTTTTGTTTATTTCATCAATGATTTTTTGTTGCTTGTGACCAGCCTTCAATGTTTGAACTGAGCAAGAATGTCAGTGCTGAAGTTTTGCGTTTTATTGTGAATGGTTCCACATATTGATTTTTTGATTGCTATATACCGTATTACCCCCATTAAACACCCCCCCACCATTAATCCCCCCCCCCACCAATAAACCCCCACCCCCGACCAGTTTCCGAATAATCCCCCCACAAATAATCCCCCATGGGGGATTATTGGAGACCTGTTTGAAACACATACCCAGCGAATTCAGTGGCTGGTTGCAGCGAAAATGATGAAATTGTGCGACCAAAGGCCCCCAAATGGGTGAGTTAATAGTAATTTCATCACAAAAGGCTGTTATAAAAGGAAATTTCTATGTAGAGTAGAAGTTTCTGCGACTTTCTTGCCTGCCATGCAATGTATTTTTGCCATTTTTCAACAAACCCCCACCCCTAGAATTTTTTTTGTAAATAAACCCCCCCCCCCACCAATAATCCCCCCCCCCACCAATAAACCCCCACCCCTAAAAGTCGCTGACGTATTAATCCCCCATGGGGGTTTATTGGGGGTAATACGGTACATATATTTGCACAATGCTGAGTCACAACAACCAAAACCTCGCGCCGACGTTGATGTATAGAATTAATTGGTATCACATTCAGCATACCCGTCTATATTCTACTAGTTCTAACATTTACAATAACAGGAGTGGTAAGTACATTGTATTACTCGTATTAATTAGGTATTCAGCAATGATTTTGTTTTCGTTTCACTTCGAATCGTGCATCTCTTTTGACGGTAATAGTTGATTTGTTAACGTTGATCCATAGTAGCCGCAAGTGCAAAATTGCAGTATTACGAAAGCTCTGAAATTCTACAGCAAAATTACACGTTTTCCGAACATTTTGTTGGTGCAATGTTGTTGCGTCGACGACACCTGCATCGCTTGCCACTTGCATTGTTAATGGTCTTCTGCTCGCTTTTTATTTTACAACAATTAGCAGTTGACATCTATTTTCAACACGCTGTATTCTCAACAAGTGAAGGTTCAATTTTTGGCAGAAAAATAGCCACAAAACATGTTGCATCACGGCGGCATGAAGTGGCCAAGAACTCATCAGCAAACGAACGGCAACAAACAAAACGAACTAAGCCACTGTTACATTTTCAAAATCAAACACTTGCAGCGTCGCAGGCCAATAATTTTGTCGGTTGGAATATTCTCGGCAAAACGAATTATTACTTCTCATTCGGACCGCTAACAAACCGTTTGTTTTTGTTTTGGCAGTGACAGTTTCTTTTTCTGTACTGAAACTTTTTCTGGCTTTGCTTCCTCTACATATACTGCTGATATACAGTAGGTGACATGGGTGGTATGCTGGGCATGACATGGCCACATTTTAAATTTTTTGAAATTCTCCAATCTTCTGTTGTAGGCAGCACGCGAACGCGAGTGATCATGACATTGTCAGAAGAATTCACTCAAAATCATCTGGGCGGTTGTCCTGATTTGCCGTGTCGTTTGTCTTACACGTCTCCCTTACGACCAAAAGAGATTGACACTGCTGATGCTGTGGTGTTCAAACAGAATGCTTATGGTGCCAGCCGAACCCGGCGGCCCGATCAGTATTACGTGTTCTTCTCTCAGGTTTTATTCCTGTCTGTTGCTGTGTTTAGTCCATTCAGATGATTTTATGATTTCTATTTCTACTATTTCAGGAATCGCCTGTTCACTCGAGCACCACCCGTGCCGACGGGCCATACCCTGGCTTCTACAATTTGACAATGGGATATCGTCGTGATTCCGATCTGCCGTGTCCTTACGGGTATACAATAAAGCTGAGCAAGCCTCGTGTTTTGCGCGAGCTGACCGCTGCGGCGCTGCAAATGAAAAACCGACCCGTCGCTTGGTTCGTCTCCAACTGCAATCCGCCCAGCCAGCGACAAAAATACGTTGAAGAGTTAAAGAAATACATCCAGGTTAAATGTAGAAGAATATACATGTACAATACATAAATGGCAAAACATCTTACATGTGCAAACAAACGGTTATAAACGACAGGTTGACATCTACGGTGCATGCGGCGATTTGCAGTGTCCAATGCCAGCATCGAATTGCAATCAGCTGCTTTCGAATAAATATCGTTTTTACCTGGCTTTCGAGAACAGCATTTGTCGCGACTATAACACCGAAAAACTTTGGAATCAAGGCTACCAGGCGAACGTGGTGCCTATTGTTCTGAAGGAATCCATCGTTCAACCGTACGTGCCTCCAAACTCGTATCTCTCGATTGACAACTTCACGTCACCAAAAGCACTAGCTCTGTTCATCAACGAGACAATGGCCAACGACAATCTATATCGTAGTTATTTTACTTGGAAACGAGAATATAACGTGGTTTATCTCGATGGAATGAAGCACGATATGCGTGAACGACCATGGGGCTTCTGTCGACTGTGTGATCTCTTGCTGCAGCAACCTCGACCGAAAAGAATTAAAATTAATTTTTCCCAATGGTGGACCTCGCCTGAAATTTGCGACAATAATCTCGTACAGAGAATATTGCTGAATTAGCTCGCTGCAAAAGTTCTACAGATTCTCTGCATTTTGTCTATCAACCAAGTTTTACAATTTTTGTGGTGATAAATCGCATTCTTCTCACTTTTGGCTGCTCCTGATTCATTCCACTGGTGTAAATCGACAAGAAAAATACCGTATTACCCCCAATAAACCCCCATGGGGGATTAATACGTCAGCGACTTTTAGGGGGGTTTATTGGTGGGGGGATTATTGGTGGGGGGGGCTTTATTTACAAACAAATTCTAGGGGTAAGGGGTTTTGTTGAAAAATGGCAAAAATACCTTGCATGGCAGGCAAGAAAGTCGCAGGAACTTCTACTCTACATAGAAATTTCCTTTTACAACAGCCTTTTGTAATGAAATTACCATTAACTCATCCATTTGGGGCCTGTGGTAGCACAATTTCATCATTTTCACTGCAACTAGCCATTGAATTCGCTGGGTATGTGTTTCAAACCGATTTCCAATAATCCCCCATGGGGAATTATTTGTGGGGGGGGGGATTATTCGAAAACTTGTCGTGGGGTGGGGGTTTATTAGTGGGGAGGGGGATTAATGGTGGGGGGTTTAATGGGGGTAATACGGTATGAGTAAACGGTGAAGCTCGCAGCAAAACAAACAAAAGAAACACACAAACATGTGTGTGCGTAAAAAAATTACATTTTTTCCAAGAATTTCATCCAAATAATATGCGACTAGAATAAAAACTTTTAAACTAAACAACTGAAACACCTGACTTGATCACACTTCAGCTTATTACGGTTACCATAAAACCATTGCCGTGACCTATTCGCTTTGACGTTTAAAGAAATCCAAGGTAAAGTCTAATACAGTGTAACCACATTATGCATGATAATGTTAGCAACCACAAAATCACAATGTTGTTAATGGTTGTTGTACAAAAACACCATCCAAAGTGTCGTTGTCACAGTGTGCCATGCAATCGCAAACATCAGACCAGTATCGACTTGCAATGGCAGAAATATCCGTAGAATCTGGTCCATCGTTTGGTAGAAAGCGGCGGGCTGAGGTGATGAATTGCAAAAGTTTGCGTCCTGACAATAACAGGTGACAGTGTCGAAGCCGAGAAAGTCCTTGCCGTTGGTGCAGCCAAGAGTGAAGCGATTGGTGGCTGAGTGGTTGGCACATCCCTTGGACACGTAGTCCACCACTGAAACTGATGAAGTGCTGGTCAAAGCGAACGGCGCTAAAAAAACAACACGATTGAATTATTTTATGAAGATGCATGTATGGTGCTTGAAGAGTCTGTGCGGAAATGAAATTCGTGGCGCAAGAAAAACGTATTCTGGTTCCAAAGTATAAAGATTTTTTTTAAAAGCATCCCAACTTGGCAATGGTTTTTGTTTGTTTCTTGGTGCCGTTAGAAAATTGGACCAGATCCTAACGTTTGTTTTCCACCACCATGCAACAGTTTATTTCTGACTTGTACATCCATAACAACTCTGATGACAGCTACACGTACAGACAATTACAAGCTAAAGAATTTGCTGCTTTTTCTAGCTTTTTCTAAATAGATTCATGCAGACTAGTACCGTGCTCTGTCATAGTCAAAGTGTAGTCGGTTGGTGCTACAAAAAGGGCGTGACGGTAAAGGAAAAAGCAAAAGCTGAGACGAGAAGTTATCAAGAAACCAGTTTTGAAAAAGTTTAAAATAAAAAAAACATGAGTTCTTATGATGAACTTTTTTCAAAGCATGAAATCACGCGGAATGGAGGTTCTATAGTTTTTGCTCTTTAAAATGTTTGCGTACCAGTGCTTTTGACGCACGCTTCGCCGACGCAGTGGCCTTCGGTGCAGCCGTTCGCTTTGTGACAATGGAAGCAGTCCACGAGGCCCTGCGCTCCTGTAACCGACCAATGGACGTTGTGCTTATATCGTACATGGAAATAAGAAAAAAACGTTCACAATTTCGGAAATTGACCAAACAAACCTGGAATGCAACAGCTGACGAGCACCGTCAGCAGCATCAGCAGGTGGGCTGACAGAACACTTTGACATCGCAGTCGTGCAAATGAGAAAACTGGCCAATGAAAACCGCTCGACGACCGTTGAGGGTGGCGAATGCAGCAAGTGACTCGGGCGGTCGCAAACGAATGTCTTGTCAAGCAACGATGTTGTGTGACATTTCGTTGCGTCTGTACATGTAGTCCAAATCGCGATGTCACCCTGAGTGTAGTGGTGTACATGCCAATTTCGTGGCCGCCGTCTGCTGACCGTCGCCGAGTGACAGCCGAGTGTTGTCGGAGTTTCGTGAACGCTTCGACAGTAAGATGAGTTGATCGAGTGCAAATACGTGCAACGGTTATGCGAGTGGCGTCGCGTGAGAGAATGGTGACGGCAGTTGTTGCTGGTGTGTCGCGTTGTCACTGTCGACATGACCACCCGGACGTCTCGCTAGTTAGTGCTGCACATCACAGTGACCAAATGTCAGGTGCGTTCTCTGCGCTTGTGAATTGCTGTGCATTATTGCACTTTTATGACTCATTATTATGTCGACAATAATGCCCGGTAACTGCCGACATTGCAGCACTCAAGTCAATCGACAGAGTTTACAATCGACACTAAAAATTACAAAAATTAGTAAAAAAACTAAACAAAAGACACTTTTTGATAAATTTGCTTCGGAATTGAACGAGAGGTCAATCCAAAAAAGTACAAAGGTACATTTTAGGTTGTGCACGTATTGCAAAGTTGCATCGTTTTGCAAAAAAATCAACCACCATCAGAACCTGTACCACCATTTTCATGGTAAAATCGTGAACAAGTCATAAATAAACTTCATGGTACCGCCGAACGATGAAATCGAGCGTGTATAATCAATTCAATGAGCCGCCAAATTGAACGTGATTTTATTGTTTGTCACAATTTACGACTCGCTATTCATAATAATTCAAAACGCAAATTCCTAGCATAGCAATTGTTGTGCTGCTAATGAGACATGCATTGTTTAAATATTCGAGTTAATTCGATCCAATGCTGCAAATCCATGTCAAAATGGGCTTTAGTCTTATGACACACATTTTTGTTTTTACTTTTTGAAATTATTCTTTCACCACAAAGCAAAACGCAAACGATTTTTGTGAGCGATATTTGTTGTTTTAATTTTAACGAAGATATGAGTTCAAAACGGATTTGCTACTTTGTAACGAGTCTTATATTGTACTGGGCGCTCGCTGAACGTCCAGAGAAAAAAGTGTGGCATTGCACCGGGCACCGGCGACACATTTGCCGAATATTTCGCCGATTAATTTCAGCCTCAGGATTGCATATGTGACTGCAGATAATTTATAGACGCTAGCCGCTGTTCGGCAGTGAAAAAAACTTGAACTGTGCAATTATTGCAGAGCACCCTCACCTTGTTACAGTAGCAAAACAAATTCAGAATGACAACATAACGTACTTGTTTTCGATGCAAATACGCGCTGGATGTTCATGAAAGCGTTCTAGTATTTGTTTGTAATGGAAAGGGTGTTGTTGTGGTTGTTATAAATATTGAATTACTCAGCTGGAATGGCTGGAATGAGACTAGCGTATTTACTTTCGAAACATTTGTATAAAATGTGGCTTTTAAAAACAAAAAAAAATGCAAATATGGCTGCAAGAAATTATAGAATGAAATAAATGTAACATTGAACGTATCTTTTTTCGGCCAGCTCAGGATTTCATAACAAAGTTGTTAAAACAAAAAAAACAAGAAAAGCCCAGTCGTGTCGAATTGCGCTCGTTTTGTGCGAGACGATATGCGCCACACTTGTCCGAGGAATCAAGCATGCAACAACCAAGCAAGCATCATCATACTGCTTCTGCTTCCAATTGCTTTCTGTTATGCCGAAAAGTCGCTAGCCAGCTGAATACAAATAGAAAGAACAAGCGCGAAAACGGAAAGTTGCTTTCTTTAAAAGCTGCACAAAAGCGAAATGATCAGCTCACTATCATACATTGCATGTTACTCAGTGCGTCCTGGGCTGCATTGATAAGACATCATATCCTCTCTTCCGTCAGTGTCTCTTTATTTTCCTCCTTTGATGTTGCTCAGCAGCGGCCTAGCTGGGTGCTTTGTAGCCAATAATGAGCGATTGATGGAGCAGCATTCATGAACACTGTGGCGGACACAAATTCTGAGCATGCATGCAGAGTTAGTTGACTCTGAAACTTGTTCATTTCGTGCTTCAAGATCGTTCCTGCGATGCGATTGGACTTGATTTTTTTCAGGAATTCGCAGGAAATTCGCAGTGAATCGCTAAAAGTTCGTGGGAATTCACAGAGACACTAAGAGATTCATTTCATATAGGGATTCCCTAGATAGTTGCAAGGAATTCGCAGGGATTCGTAGGGATTCGATGGGATTCGCAAGGATTCGCAAGCATTCGCAAGAGATTCGTAAGAAATAGCAGGGATTCGCAGGGAATCGCTAGAGATTTACAAGAGGTCGCAAGGGATTATCGGGGGTTTGTGAGCGTTTCGCAGGAATTCGAAGAGATTCGCAATATGGGGAGACTTGAATGAATTTGAATGCTCGCACTGAATCTGAATCGCGTGTGAACTTCAAATATTCAAAAAATACACATGCAACTGCACTCGGTGCACGTGCATTTCATGATGCTGCGGTTCATTGAAAAATGACCCTCTGCTCAACAAGTCCCGTGAGGATGATTATGAAATGGTTGGAAGCACTGAAGATTTGAGGCTCGTTTTTAAAGATATTTCAGACTAAACATGGTAAACAGAAGTAAACATTAAAATTTCGGCTGCATCTTTTAACAAATGTAATATCGCGTGTTAAAATCATATATTACACATTTGTTTGTCAAGTTGTGGTTTGTCAAGCCCGGTTTAATCATGCACTTTTTTAACACTCATAAGAGCATGTAGTTTCACAGTTTTTTACTTTTTGCGAAACAGCCGGTGCAAACAGATTTTTTTCCATGTTGGATTTCTGAATGGTGCCAGGCTGAAAATTTCACATGCATTGTGGTTTTGGGTTGGGCAAGAGTGAAAAAACGAGAAAAGAAATAAAAATAACACAATGACAAATCAACGCTCAACTTGTTTTGTGTCTTGCTGGGTGGTGCGCAAATGAAACGCGACTTTTTAGGTGCAAAACGACACGTTATCAAGCAAGTCAAAATTAGATTCGAAGCTGAAAAAGAAGCTCATCCCCGTCAAAACTGACGACGATGAAAATTGTGAATAGTCGGTTTTTTCTAGCCACATTGGAAGGGGACACACGACGCTAAATAATAACAAGAGCTGAAAAGTCTGATGTGCTTCAAAAACATTAATCAGAGCGTTGAGGAAATAGACAAAAACGGTGAGTGACAAAAAAATGCAACCTTCACAACAACGATAGATCTGCCTTTCTCATTAATAACGTGACTAAACACCCAATATTCGTGACAGTGAAATTTCGAAATCTGTAGTTTCGATTCTACATAACATGAAATACAAAAACTTGTTGTCGCAACTAAAACTTTCAAACGCTACATACAAATGTTGTTCTGGCGCGTTCTGTGCGGTAAATTATTCCCGCCGCTTCGCTATAAAAGTATGAAGATTAGAGACGATGTCGCAGCAAAACCGAGGATAAAGCATCCATGATAAAACCTAAAAAAACTTTCTCTCTAAGATGAAACGGCGCAGCGCATTATCAGTTGTCGGGTTGCATAAAAATTGTATTTGGTGCAGGATTTCTAAAAACGGGTGCATGTGGAGTTGGTGCAAAACTGAATTCCATGGCATGAGTGCAAATGCAGCGTTTGACAGCAGGCCCCGAGTGCTCGTCATCAATTTTCATTCATGTCCGCTTGTTGTCATGATGGGATCACTTTGGAAAAGATGTCTGCTCTCACCCCCAGCGGTGCTGGCGACAAAAATTTTGAAGCAAAAAAATGCAAGAGGCAATTTTCGACGATGCTTCTGTGCACATGATTACACAGCGCGCATGTCATTATTAGTCCCCAAAGTCGCACTGCGCAAAAGCGTATGAGTGAAAATGATAATACGTTTGGAAAAACAACAACACAAGATGACCGTGTACACCGCTGCAAAAAGAGTTAGGTCCAAGAACAAAGTACCAGTGCACACCAGCAATCTATACATGCACGTTTGTGTGTTCAGCAAGAGCGTCTCCCAGAAGGTTTGCTTGCACTAAGCCGCGCCGCCGATCTAAGTCTGCAAAGAAATGAGCTATATGCGGCAATAATTCACAATGAAAGACGGTCAAGAAAAGATAAGCGTTTGTGATTACAAGAGTGATACTAAAAACGCTGACTCTCTGCTCCTTCATACAGTTCGACTTAACGCTCAGTTGACTGACTCCGTGTCCATCCCATGAGGCTTCATTTTGCACCGTGCTCTACTTTGTACATCTCTATTTCTTGTGCAGCTCATTGCTCGCCGCATACTATCATCATCAGTAGTGCGTTTTAGTGGCGCTCTGTGGAGTGTTTGCCGCATATGACACAAACAAGCAGGTCATAACATGACACGATGAAAAATCGCATCTGGCATTTTCCCCTGCGAGTCACAATCTTGAAACCAGCGCACAAGAAACCCTTTGCGTGAATCCCTCAGAATCCCTTGCGAAGTTTCCTGCCTAGTCCCCTGAATTTTTTTTCAGAGGGCTGGACTACCAGCAGATCAAAAAAACACATTCAAAATTCGCTTCATAAATTACTGAAGAGCCACCGTCTCGACGTTTCTGCATAGACATGTGGACGTGGACACTGGAATATGGATTAAGTGACCGTTGACTTTTTAGCACAATGTTACGCTAAAAAGGTGTTCGACCGAACATGTGTGTCCGGTGTCCTGTCTGCCTGGTTGTCATGTCCGCCTTGGGTCTCCTGCGTGGTGTCCTGTCCCGCATGGCGTCCCAGAGGTAAAATGGGCTCAAAACGGTGCGTATGGTCGCTGATTACTGTAATAGCATTATTTTCAGATTCTTCTTTTCAAAAGCCGGGATCGCTCAGCTGTCCACTGGTCGGACATCATTTGTTTCTGGACAATCCGTTCACCACCACTTAGCATTTACTATTTAAAAGCAAATCAAAAAGCGTTTATTGTTCCCGCCAAGATCCACAATTTCATACCTTTCAACTGCAGGCATCGGATAAAAAACCACAAAACAGAGTCACAAAATTAATGTTCAATCGAAAAAAGGCATTTGGGATGAATTGATTTAAAAAATTTTACTACGACAACCAGCGGTGAGTGGCAACACCACACTCGCCGTTTTGGGTCACTTTTGGGCCACACTGGCGGCACACCCAAGGCGGACAAGACACCGGACACGCATGTTCGGACCTTTTTTAGTGTGTCAGCAGATTTATCGAAGTGAGCTAGCAATTTCAGCGTGAAGTCGTGTAACTAGGATTACAATATCAAGTATCTTTACTTTTGATGAAACAATTCTGGCTGCGAAAAAAATGGCGCGACGGCTTGCGATAAAATTTGATTAGAACCGCAGAAAACACAGCGAGTCAAAATGACACACACACGCAGAATGTGCACACGAAATGACGTTCTCAGTTCGTCTCAATGCTTCAAGAAAACAAAAAAAAAATAACGAGCAAACGAACGAAACAGGCTAGAAGATAGAGACATTTGTTGAGGGCGGCTTGCTTGGATGGTGCCAAGACGTGTGCAATGTAAGCGAGACTACTGCTTTATGCGACATTGGCGTCCTTTCGTGCAAAAGACAGCTTGGCGTCGTGGGTGAACAGAGTTCCTATTCCAAAGACACAAGGTTTTTCAGCTCGTTAGTTTTTTCTTTCATGATACATTTTTTAGTTTCCTGGTTGTCATCACAGCTCACTTTTCCACACAGCCAGTGCGCAACGTAATCGCATTAAAGTTGTGCTATATCATCAAGTATCTAGATACTAAACTTCACGAATATGCTGACGATTCTAACTTAATGAACTTGTTGGTAACATAGTGCATGTGTTCCGGAGAAACCAAAAAAACCCGAATAATCCGACATGCGCGGTGTGGTGCACATGAAAGAAAGTCAAGCATCTTGAGATAAAGGTCTTTCATGTTGCGCAGCGCAACGTGCGCTTACAAGTAGCGGCCATACAGTGCAGCTTGCTTATGTGAACGACTTTTATGTACGTCTGCCGTGAGCCAGCAACACTGGAAATCAGGACTGCTGTCGTTTTTTCCGACATTGATGGCCTAACATAACGACGCTGCACATGTATGTTATGTACTACTTTACGATCTCCGATTTTCTGTGGTGAGTACAGTGGTAAACACAGATCGTAAACGCTGCTCACAAGCATGTACGCAGGTACATGCATAAATGGGCATGTCTCTGCGGTTCAACAAACAAAGTAAATGTGCCAACATGGTTCTAATGGAAAATGCCTCTGGTGAAGCAACTCCCATGTAGTATACCCGTACAGTATGAAATTATTACTATCTATACATCGGAGGGATTGAAACTACATAGTTAAACGGAGGGTTCACAAATCTGCTGGAAAAGTTGAATATAAATGATGTACCTTTTTTGCTTTAGTCAAAAACATCACAAGACCTCGGTTTTCAAATCTTCCATGTTGAATCTTGAAAAGCTCGAATTTTAAGTGAATTTACAAAGGGTCTTCACAACCATGATAGTGAACTTCGATGCACAGAACTGCTATTGTGCATGTGTTATTCTTTTGGTGCTTTCAATGGCATGTTATTTTAACATATCAAGTCTGAATACCCCAATTATTGTGTGGCATGAATCCTAGATTACGCACAGTGTTTCATTAAATTGCATTTCGAGGAATTTCGACCAGAAACGAATCAGAAACAATCGACATGAAACTGTGTGGGACCCTGGAGGGCATGAATCAAAATTGTCCCATTTTTCCTGGTGGGCAATGAACCTTGAACGCTGTCAACATTGTGCAAACGTGCAGGCATTGATGCACATGACTTCGTGCTGTTGATGCCATGTTGCACATGTTTGTCTATTTGTATGCGTGCCTGCAGGTCTGGCTTCGAGAGGAGAGTGTAACGGCTTGCATTCATTAAATTGGGACGAATTACGCCATGCATTAGCTGGCGGTGGAATGATGTATAAATGTGAAATGTGATGTTTATGATCTGTGAAATCTGTATAGTGTGCCCTTCAACATGGCTCATGACGCTGGCCGCATTTGCACGTAAATCGTGATGCTATATACAGGGTGAACCAAAAAAGGTTCCAATTTAAAAATGCTCTCACTGGCTTCTGCTGGGTAGAAGGACCTTATGACTTAAAATTTGGAACACTGTTAGAACACTTTGGGAGGTTTTTCTTTGGAACTGTTAGTTAGAACACAACTAAATCAACCGTCTGCATTTCACAACATTTGTGATTTTTTCATCTTTTCCACATATTCTGCTGTAGTAACAAGAGTGATAGGGGCAACCTGTACCGTTGAAAAAATTTGGTCAGAAAAACCTTCCAAAGTTTTCTGATAGCTTTCCAATTTTCAGCTTGAAACATCTTAGCACACGCCAATGAGAGCATTTTGATATTGGAACCCTCTTTGGTAAACCCTGTATATGAATGCTGTGGCATCATTAGTGCAAGCTATCGCTGGGTTTTCAGTTTCTCCTAACACATATGCAACTTTATTAGCGGGGTGTGGTCGCAGTCAACATGTCAGCCGTGTGGGATAGGAAAAATTGAAATCGTCAAATTCGATTGGATTAAAATTCTAAAGCGCATGCATTGTACTTCTGAAAAGCCAGGAAGTATTACTACTACCGTATTACCCCCATTAAACCCCCCCCCCCACCATTAATCCCCCCACCAATAAACCCCACCCCCACGACAAGTTTCCGAATAATCCCCCCCCCCACAAAATTGGAAACCTGTTTGAAACCCATACCCAGCGAATTCAGTGGCTGAATGCAGTGACATTGGGGAAATTGTGCTACCAAAGGCCCCAAAGGGATGAGTTAATGGTAATTTCATTACAAAAGGCTGTTACAAAAGGAAATCTCTGTTAAAAGCAGAAGTTTCTGCGACTTTCTTGCCGAAGGTATTTTTGCCATTTTTCAACAATCTCCCACCCCTAGAATTTGGTTGTAAATAACCCCCCCCCCTAAAAGTCGCTGACGTATTTAAAATCCCCCATGGGGGTTTATTGGAGGTAATACGGTATCAATATTTTAAAATTCTCCGGCTCATATACAGACGTAGAAAGAAAACTAGTTTCAATCTTATGTACGACTTCAAAATCGCCTACGTGACTCAGCCCTATTTAGGGGACTCGGATCATTTTGCCAATTTTGAAGTCCCGCGTCGCGCATGTAACCGTTTACCAATCTATGCGCTCATTGAGTCTCGGGACCAAAAAAGATGCCTGGGCTCGGTATCATAAAATTTTCGTTTTATGCAAGTCTAAAAAGTGGCAGCTTTTCAAATATGCAATATGAGCACCTACACACAACCATAAAATTGCACGGTACATACCACGCATACCATTGCACGCATGCATTATTTGTGTGCAAATGTTGCATGATCGATAAACGAAACCAATTAGATGTGAAAGATTTTTGCGCTGAAAACATAATAATGCTCCTGTCCCCTGTGCAAAATGCATATGGTAGCAATATAAATATAAGTACCCTGTATGTACAATCTGTAAAGCATGAGAACACACGGATGAATTCTTATCTTCAAGCATTATTTGTTACAATTTAAAA
>JASANC010002111.1:0-10998 GCA_030248135.1 Theristus sp. LFF4_11
TACAGCAAATGTGTGTTGCGCGGCTTTGTTCAGTTACCACCGGTAGCTGAATGATTTGTTGAGTGAATTGTTGAGGTGTTTTCAATGTACAACGACCACAGTGACTCACAAAAGTCAACGAAGCATAAGATTCAAACCGAATGAAAAGCATTGATTTTATAAAATTCTTTAGCCCTCGCTCTTCAATTTTGAATCAACTCACGGTCACGCGACTTTATTTGTCGCTTGACTTGACGCCGCTGTAATCCACATAACCAGCATTAATTGTTTCTGCAAAATGAGATTATGTGAGCAATCGTGTATTGACCCCTCTTACAGCGACTGCTGCCCATAGTATTGTTTCAAACCAAGTTCCACAATATCGAAAATATCAACAAAAAAACATGCAAAAATTGATAACCACCAAAGACACAGGAAGACAAGCGGATGCGACAAAAATCAAAACAATTACTCCTATAAAAAGTATCAACAGTAAACTTGTGATGTGATACAATAATGAAAACACCGCTGATAAGGGTCGTTTCACCCTTGGTTGCAAAAACACCGTTCTTCCCTTCATCCTGTTGCATTGCAATAATATTCTGCTAGCAAAAGATGAGACCCAAAGTTGGTACACAGACAGAAATCAACAAACAAATGTTGTGTATGCTCTGTAGCTAACATGAAAAACGTTGACATATACGCATAACGTGCACACGAACGTGTCTGCTTTGAAATTGTTGAAACTTGCGATGACAAATTCCACGTTGTCAGTCATTGGTGTACTGAAAAGTATATGGACACTTGACAACGTACACTAGCGCTGAGCTTATCGTTTCAGTCACCCAACACAATGCACGATTGTTCAGTTTTTCTTCTGGCAACTTACTCTGAGAAAATGGAAGCGTTCATTCATTTCGACACAAAACAAAAATAGAATTGAACGGTTTCAATTTCTGAAGACCGATAGGCGTGATTTCTATTTGAGTCTTGAAGCTTTCTTGATAAAAAAAATGAAATTCGCTGAGCAACCGTCAGTGACAAAACCATTGTCATCACGCAAAAAAAATGTCCAGCCGCGCTTGTCCCGCGGCCTGTCCCGATTAGTTACTCGGCATTTTTTGCGCAATAAATTTTCTCGGAGACAAAGCACGACGCGGAACACGGTCACGGCTCTGGACACGTGGCGGGACACATTTTTAGCGCGATTGTGCTGTCGCTGCACCGGAAACGTGCTGATTCCAGTTTGTTCTTTCAAAAAGTGTGTTTTTTAACGTGTGGCTGCTTAACGGTCAGAGAGAGAGAGAGCGTGACTCATCTGTGCTGTCGATAACTCTGCATTTCCACGTATTCTGGTTTATTTTCTTTTTGCTGGTATGGAAGTTATGTACATTTCAATGATAGTTTTCGTTTTGCTAGAAGATTTTGCTGATAAAAAAAGAAACCATCGCCAGCCGACCACCCCGCAACATGCCATCGACCGCAAATAATCGACTGATTGCTCGGTTGGGTCTGCTGCTGGTGACCATCAACAGTGCTCTTGGTTCCATTCCTCCCGATTATCATTCATCTTTGTGGAGGCTCGGCCATCACTCTACCTTCAAGCGTCCATTCGGTCATGACAGTATTCGGATCTTAAAAATGTTGAAAAAAACCAGCCACCAAGACATAAACGAGCACATAAAAAGCAGCCGCCAAGACATCAACGAACACAAGGTATTGGACGTGTGCGAGGACGAGTTGGACAAGCTGCCGTGCAAATGTGTCCAAGCCGCCGGATTGGTCGACTGTACCGGCGAACAGTTGCGTTACGTACATTTGCGGCCGGCCGGCGCTCACTTCAATGTCAAGGAGCTTCGAATGAGCAAAAATAAAATCGAGTCACTCCGAGATGTGCGTGTTCTAGTAATAATGTTCTTTTTGACCTTGCTGTTGTGTTTTTCACTGAAAGCAACCGAATTTTCTTGATTTCGCCATATTTCAGGACGACTTTTTCCCGTCGACTCTGCCGCATCAAGCAAACGCCCGCCGCGCACTGCACCGGCTCGACCTCAGTCGCAACAACATCACGTTCATCGCCGAAAACGCCTTCCAGTACTTCGAGAATCTCGAGTCGCTGGACTTGTCCTACAATAATCTTGACTCGTTCAGCGGGATCTTTCACGAGGATTTAGGAAACAACCTGCGCATCTTGAAGTTGGACGGTAATCCGGTGCGAGAGCTGCCGGCGAAGGTGTTCGCTCACTTGAGCGCACTCAGGGAGGTGTCGCTGAAGGGATGTCCCCTCGGCGACGGCCACATTGGCGCCAACTGGTTCGCTGGCCTGCATCGCCTGGAGGTGCTGCATCTGGATGGGTGCCGTCTGCCGCACCTCGGAAAGTCGACCTTGGGCATTTTGACGTAATCGTTGGAGTGATTCTTTGTTATTTTACGGTCACGGTCTGACTGAATGGGGTCGCTGATTGACGGCTGCCACTTGTGTCCGTGATTATAGCATTTAGCAGTCGTTGAAGCTTCCAGCGCCGTCGACTGCACGTCAGGCGACGTTTTCTTCTATTCCATTTAACTTCAGCAAACTCTCGTCGCTGACACTGAAGGACAACAAGTTCCTGTCGGTGCCAAAGCTGCGCGGTGTGCACAATCTGCGATCGTTGGACATCAGCGCCAATGGCATCCAGGAGATCGGCGAGCGGGCGTTCGACGATTTGCCGAACTTGGACAAGCTGACGATCACGAACATGCCCGGATTGTGGAGTGTCGAGGAGAACGCGTTCAATGGGCTGCATCGGTTGACGGTCGGAGTTTGGAAACGTTCATTCGTTTTTTCAATTCTTCAAAAAAACTCAAAACGTAAAATGCCAGAATGCCAGAAGGCAGCTGATGTCCATAAAAAGAAACGGTAGCTTTTGCGCTTTCAGCGCTCCATAGTTCAACTACAGGTAGCGCAACAGCTTGTCGGACTAGTTTTGGTCCGGCGAGTAGAACTAGATCCGTGCTTTTGAGAATCTATGCCGAAGTAACCTCCTGTATCACGTCAAAATTATACAATCAATCACGATGATAACCAAAAATCCAACGCCGCCCACAAACGCTTGCAGACGCTTCGTTTGAGCGACAACCGCGCCCTGTACTACGTCGACCCGTTGGCGTTCGGTCGCCGGCCGCAGTTCCGCAGTCGCGTCAAAGTGATCGACCTGCAGACGAACAACCTGAGCACGTGGGACGGCTCGAACCTGCCGTTTGACCAAATCGACAACGTACGACTGTTTGGCAACCCGTGGCACTGCGACTGTCGACTGCGCTGGATGACCGCGGAGAACTTGACGGTCATGTTTGGATCGACCGGACCGACGTCAGTTGGCGCTATTGGCTTTGGTTATTTTTCGGTTTAGTGGAAAACTGAAACGCGCAAAACGAACGAAAGGAGCTTTATTCGACACTGTCGTGGACACAAATGTTCTCAGAGAAAAGGCACTATTTCCAGGAGAAATCCACGACCAGGACCAATTCGGGTACAGCCTTTTTTGCGTGTATAATACAAAAATCAAAAAAAACGAATATAATATCCATCTCCGGATGTCTCCCAATGTAACTGCAGCTGTCACACGCCGACGCATCTGCACGCGCAGCCAATCACCGCCGTGCCCGCGAGTTCGCTGGCCTGCGCGCAGTCAGTGCGCGGCGTGCTGCGTGCGTTCGGCCGTCCGTCGCGTGCCGCCATTCTCGTGACGTTTCTGTTCATGGCGTTGGCGATGACCGGCATCGCGTGGTACTTGTACGCGACGAACACTCGATTGATGGGGGTGCCGGGGCGTCGCGGCGGCTGCTGCGCGTGGATGCGAACCAACGCGAACCAGCTGAGTCATCCGCAGACTGGCGCCAGCCCGGGCATCGGCTACAGGAATCTGGTGATGCGCACGGAGGAGCCGGAGGATGTGTACCGCAACAACGGCAACGCCAACAAACCGAGAAACACGCAGACACGCGCACGACACGACTCGGACTCGGATGTGGAGCCGGCGTTCGTGTGATCGGCAGTGATGGTGACCGGATGTGTGCTGGCAGTGTCGCAATCATGCCGGGCACACAGTTTTGTTCACATTACACCAAACGTTTTTGAAACATTTTTGAAATATGTTGCTAAACGCTCCATCTTGTTTGGCTCCCTCTTCTGGTAGCCAAGGAACATGGAGCGTTTAGTGCTTTTGTTCGGAAAAAAATGGTTGGAAATGATTTTCACTTCTGTGGTATGCAGTGTATGCAGTTGTGGTCTTTTTCATACCTGCAGACTTTCTGAATTTGTCGACTACGGTTTTTGTCTAGTCTTGGGAGAGTCGTTGCATAAAAAATGAAGCCCAATCAACGTGCGTGAAATGGGTGTTTGGTATGACGGCATGTTTATCTAGATTTGTGATCAAGACTGTCGGTGCGTGACCTTGCACACTACGAAAGTCAGAACAACCAGCACACACATGCCAGCCAAGTCGGCGTTCATGTTTTTCCTGAATCACTAATATTTTCGTTGTCGGACATAAATTACTCAAGGTAGCAGAATCATTGATGAAAAACGCCCACACTGTTCGGTTTGTATAATCAGCATTCAGCAACACCGGTGTGCATAATTTTACGACTGCAGCTGAAGCACGTGAAACAGCTGTGAACACAGCAAACTGAAAAAACGCAAGCCAGCAGCGTGCTTTCTGTCCAAGTTGGTCGCTTGTTTTAAAATTTTAATCTAATCATAAAATATTTGGAACATTATCGTTCAAGTGACCAGTTCAAGCGCTGGCGCACTGATTTCCAAGCTCTTTCCTTTTTAAAATGCTTGTGCGGTCTCGGCTCGCTCGAGATCATTGCTTAAGTAAAAATATGTTTGTTTAAATCTGTCACTTTTTTGCAGAACACAGTGCATGCGAAAAATTTAAATTGCAGTAAGAAAAATGAATACCGATGACGGGGTTGGTGAAAAAAACAATTGTAGGTTTGCTAAACATGTTTTATGGCAACTCCGATCTTGAACATTCTTCTTTCGCGAGCTCTGTATTCGGCGAAAAAAGTGACAGGTTTAAACAAACATGCTGTACTTTTTTATGCAGTTTCTTTGTCATTTGCAGTTTGCAACTAAAAGTCTTTTAGACGTTCAATATGAGCGATTTCCCGTTGCCGAACACGCAGCCACAGTGTCGGTGGTCGCTGGTGTCAGCGGGGGCTTCGCCGCACACCACTGTGAAATACTTGTGCGTCTCAGATTGATTGATGAGAAAAATAATCATCAGTTATTCAGCATTTTTGTTACAAATAACTAAAAAATCATCAGGCCGCACGGACCGAAAATCCTGCCGAACATCCTGCACCAAATCGGCAGAACACCACTGGTGCGGATCAATAAAATCGCCGCCGAAGAAGGGTTGCAATGTGAAGTTTGTGAGTATGCGGGGCAGTTCGTCAAATGCAGAACTTGAGAGTTCCAAGATTTTTTGCCATTTTTTTTATTTTTCAGTGGCAAAATGCGAGTTTTTCAACGCTGGTGGTTCGGTGAAGGACAGAATTGCACGGCGAATGATTGAGGTCTAAACTTAGAGCTTTTGTTTATTTAATCAAAAGTCAAAAAATTCCAAAACGATTTGATCCAAACGGCGCGGCATTGTCTTGAAGGACGCAGAGCGCGAGGGCACCCTGAGTCCGGGCATGACGATCATTGAGCCGACGTCCGGCAACACCGGCATTGGACTCGCGATGGCTGCCTCCGTGCGCGGCTACCGCTGTATCATTGTCATTCCGGAGAAAATGAGCGCTGAAAAGGTTGCTATTGCACAACGGAACACTGACTGATAGACTCGCTCTGACAGACTCGAGTATTCGACGCGTTTTCTTGCCGTTCTATTATTGTTTGAGAAAGTTGGCTTGTTGGCGCACAAAAGATTCACGCTCTGCGAAAAGCCGCAGAGTTAAAACAGAACAAAAATCCGAATTCCCAATACGACGGCGCCGCAGATTTGAAATGCCGCGCAGTCTAGGAAACATCTTCTTATCCGCGCGTGTGCAAACGCATTGAGTCTCAAAACCGGAACGAAAGACAAGCAATCTTGCCGCCTGTTTTTCATGTGGACACACTGCGAGCGCTCGGTGCCGAGATCGTGCGCACAAAGACGGCAGAATCGTTCGACTCGCCCGATTCGCACATCGGCGTCGCCGCCAGACTGCACGCGGAGATTCCGAACTCGGTCATTCTTGATCAGGTTCGTAAATGTGGCGATTCATTGTTAAAGTCAAATTTTGAAAAAAAAACTCGCAAAACGTTTTCTGCAGCACCGCAACGCCGGCAATCCACTGGCGCACTACGATGAAACGGCGGAGGAGATGCTCGACCAGTGCGACGGCAGACTGGACATGGCTGTGGTCGGCGCGGGCACTGGCGGCACGCTCACGGGCATCGGACGCAAACTCAAGGAGAAGTGCCCTCAGTGCAAGGTCTGTGTGCGCAGACCACGGTCAGTTTCGCCACTTTGGGGCACAGACACACACGGGAGACGGGGTGTGCCGATTGAATGCGGTAGTTGGTGGCATTTGGTGGACTTGCCGTTAAATACGGTGAATGTCAATCTTCTTTTACGTGCAATGGAGGAGTGATCTTGAATGGATATGTGGTAAAGATCCACAGCAAAAAAAACCTGAATACGCTATGTTGGGTCCGAATGTGTCCGAATTGAATTAAAATACTTTTATAGCGTGAAAAAGATTCTGATTAGATTTGATAGTTTTCATTTTGTTGCACAAAAACCGTCAGATCACGTGTTCAGTTTTGCTGATTTCAAATTCGCGCGCAGCCGTGAAACATTTTCTCTATCTTTGCTGCAAATGCACATTACGACAGGTTCAATCAGAAAGATAATAACTTAAAAAGACATGTTTGTTTTCAGAATAAACAAAACACAGAGTTTAAAGCCCTAAAAACATTGCAGATCATTGCCGTGGACATCGAGGGCTCCGTGATCGCTGATCCGACGCACACGACGGCGCACTTCTACGAGGTCGAGGGTCTCGGCGACGACTTTGTGCCGACCGTGCTTGACCGTTCCGTGGTCGACCAGTGGTTTGTGGCCAACGATCGAGACTCGTTCCTGATGGCACGGCGGCTGATTCGCGATGAGGCGCTGCTCTGCGGTACAACGTTTGCAAACTGCTGTTCATGGAAGGATTTCTGAACCTGACCAGCATTTTTGGCGTCGAATTGCACAGAAACGCTAGCCAGAACAACAACATTGGTAGTGTCCAGTTGTGTTGTATCGAACAAATACTGACCACAGAGACAGTTCTCACGTGGTTGAGTTGTTTAGTTGGGTTCGCTGATTAGGACGTGAGGACAAAAACGACAGGAACAAGAACAGACGGACTGACAGATCATCACAGGTTCTATAGCTAATATAATGGCACGTAATTAATTGTACAATTATGCGTTGTTGCCAACTCCGCCCACAGGTGGCAGCAGCGGCTCGGCGATGTGCGCAGCCGTGCACGCAGCACGCTCGCTCTCGGCCAATCAGCGCTGTGTGGTCGTGTTGCCAGACGGACTCAGAAATTACATGTTCGTCAATGTTGTTTTATTGAAATTTGAAACTGTTGTTCTTCTGCACACCATGATTTTCCAAGCGTTTCAGGACAAAATTCCTGAGCGACCAATGGATGGAAGAGCGCGGTTTTCTGAAGAACAGCATTGCAAACGGACTAAACAGCGTGTGATCAGTGCTGAACAGGTGCACGTTACACTGCACTCAAAATCAAAGTTCCATATACCCAAAAACATTGGATTTACATTCTGGAGATCGTTCAAGTCTTTGAGGTCTCTGTGAAAAAAGGACGGTTTTGCATGGCACTTTATTGAACACCATTCCACACTTGTGGTTGTTGTCTCTGTTGTTTAGCTCCCGGGAGATTTCATTTTTTTGCATAAATAAACTAAAAAGATCAAAGTTTCAAAGTTACAAGAACCGATCGACGCAGGAAATTGACAAACGGTTGGTTGTTTTGGTATGATCAAAAACACACACGGCGAAACCGGTTTGTGATATGTCGTATAAACTGATGATACTACACACAGACACGACATGAGCGCTGATCAAACGAGCCCGATAGAAATAATAAATGAACTTCACAGATAGTTGCAAGCCGCAGTTTACCATGTACTCTGGGCTGTTTTTCGTTTTTTAACCAAAAAAACGGAGAGAAAAAAACATAATGGCTGATGCGGTGAAGAGTGATTGGACAAGAAAACCAGATGCACAGCAGGAACACAGTTTGAACGTCACTTCGTGTGCGGCCACCCCGGCGCAGCAGTCGGTTTTGTTCTTCGATCGGATTTCGCAACAATCGTACGAAACACAGAAAAATGCTCAATCGTTGCATCAGAATCAACCGATGGAGGGGCATTGCTCTGAGCTCGTTGAGCGTTTCAGGCACTGCAGGTGAGCCAAGCAGAGGAAAATGCTAAGAACTCGTGTGTCCCGTGTCCTGTCCTGTCGCGTGTCCCGCGTCGTGTCCCGGGGAAAATGTTACGAATGACGACGCCGAGTGACTAATCGATGATTGTTTCGATAACATTTTCCAATCGATTTCAGCAATTTTAAGTATTCTCAGCAGTCTTCATTTCTTGAACACGCGGCGTTAGAGGACACGACGAGAGACACGAGACGGTACGGGACACAAGTTGAGACACTTTTTGGCGTGCAACTTATTGTCCCACTATTTGTTACGGACTGTTTGTGAAGCAATGTTTGCCGTATGAAGTGCAACATACTGAACATGCATGTTTCGATACGATTTCAGTGATTGTCAAAGAGAATTATCAGCAATAAAATCAAAACAACAATAACAATTCGACCATCGAGGTCTGACCAAACCATGTCGATCAACATTCTGAGCTGATGCTCACCACCAATTCCACCACTCAGGTGTCTGCCCCGGATGGCCGCTTCGGCGCGCAAGCAGCTGCTGTTGCTGTTGCTGTTGTTCGCGTACACAGCGCTCGGTGGGCTCGCATTCAAAATACTTGAGTCTGGCCATCACACCGATGCAAATCAGGAAACGGAAGTGAACGCTGATGTTGACACGATTGCTGAATTGCAACATGTGCTGCTGGAGTTGAAGGTGACGTGAGATGTACTGTAAATACGTACATGTATGTATGTTTGTTTGCAACGAAAGTACAAAACCATTTTTAAAAGCCACTTTTCGCGTTTCAGCAGCTGAACGTGAAGTTCCAAGGCAATTATACTTTGTCGGCGCCCGAGCGTCGTCTGCTGATACGCGTGCAGCGTGTTCTGTACAAATACCACAAACTTGCCGAAGAGCACTGGAAACAACTGAAGCAAGTTGAACAGACGTGGTCGTGGCTCGATGGAGTATTCTACGCTGTTACACTGTACACAACCATTGGTGATGTGATGATAATAACGCTAAACGTTACTGAAAAAAGCTCGATTTTTGGTCCGAACTACAAAGAACGATTAAACGATAGTAAACGGTTATCAATTCATCAACATCTCATGCAAGGACTTTATTTGTCCGAAAAACATTCCCATTCACTTACTGGCCTGCATGGAACTACTAACTAGCTGCAAAATCACATATTATTTGGCATTTTAGTAGATCCGTTCTCTAAGGTTTTAAAAAATCTTGAAATAAACAGTTAGCAATTTGCTTTGCAGGTTATGGCACGATAGCAGCAAAGACGATCTCCGGCCGGTTGGTCTCGATGGTGTACTCAATCCTCGGCATCCCACTGATGATTTTCATTCTGAACCAATGGAGTCGCGTGCTGCTTGGTTTGCTCTCAACGCTTTTGAGGTGGTTCGGTCTGTGTTGGAACACGATGACGCGCTGCGTGCACAAACGAGCAACGTGGCACTGCCGTTGTGCGCTCCACAACACCTTCAACGCGAGTTCCAGACGCAAATACCAATTATACTCAGGTATAGAACGGACATGCGCTGAAAACAAGTCCCAACTCGTAACCTGTGTTCTGTCCTGCGTAGTATCCTGTCCTGTTCCAAAGCGCAGCGTGTCACGGATTGCTAGAGGCTAAAATTGCTAAAATCGATTGGAAAATGTTTTGCAGAACAATCAGCGGTTAGTGTCTCGGCAAGTCTGAGCAATTTTTCCAGGGACAGGACGCGACGCAGGACGGGACCTGGTACACGAAAAGTAGGGTATTTTTTGCGCGAAACCAACAACAATTTTTTTCATGTAAAATGCTAAACATACATAATCAACGAAAGTTTGCTTTTTGTTTTGCACAGTTCCATTTTAACGATTGGTTGTTTACTGTGCGCATCAGCGGTCTTCAGCAACGCAAATTGGACGTATTTTGATAGCGTCTGGTTCTTTTTCATCGTTTTCTACCATCGGTGAGCATCGAAATTCGTCACTAGACTTATAATTTACAAAAAAAGCCTCCCATTTTTACTTTGTTTACTTTCCAGTAATCAAAGATTGGCCAAGACATCATTTTTAGCGCGTTTTATGTAGGTTTAGGCGATCTGTCACCGCAACGTGAAAGTGTGCCGTTCGTCATTTGGCTGCTGCTGTTGATCCTTGGACTGACCGTGCTCAGCATGTTCTTGAATGTTCTTCAAACGAATCTCGATCGCTGGTTCGCGCACTTCGAGGAGAAGTTTGAGCAGCACGCAGTTAAGCATGTTTCTGAAGTCCGAGGGATTCCAGTTGTCACACAAGCAAGCCACGGCAAAAGGCAACCAACAAAATCACGACGATCATCGACTGCCGCCGAAGCAGAACAGTCAGAAAACGCTGGGCATAACGGGACTGCCGGCTGCTGCTCAGTCAGAAACGGCGAAGCATTTGCGTCGACTGACTGGGCAAGCCAGATCAGAAAAGCCGTACGCAAACGTCAAAGTTCAAAAACGCTCGAACAAGACTACTACTGCAGATGGTGAACAGGAAAAGGTGAGTCGGATGATCATTTCCGATTCTTTCCATAAAAAATCCAACATTGTTTGATTG
>JASANC010002112.1:0-33737 GCA_030248135.1 Theristus sp. LFF4_11
GTCTTAAATTTGACTGAATTTGAAAACTTTTTTGAAATTGTGCCTAGAGGTGTGGAGGCCGGGTCGGTCGACTCAAAAAGCCTATCTTAATTGTGCAAAGTCAAAACTATCTAAAAAAAAAGATTTTTTTCAGCGAATCGCCAGCGAACACAAGCAGTTTGAGAATGATCTCCAGTCGCTAGAGCCGCAAGTGAGCTCTGCGCAACAGTTGTACCGTCAGATTCCCGATCCCACACCAATGCAACAGACGAAAATGGACATGTTCAACAGGCGCTGGGGTGATATTTGGCAACTCTCCAAGCAATACGTTGATTGGTCGGTCGTTTTGTTGTTTGTTTGCTTTTAGCAATTCTTTCGTTTTTCCGTGTTGACCAAAAAAATTCTTTGCTGACCATTCAGTTTGAAAGCGCTCGACCACGTGCTGAGTGGCATTGGTGAAGCGGAGCACATGATCAAAGAGCACGAAGTGTTCCTCGCTTCAAATGATGAAATGCCATCGGAATTGGACAAACTGCGCACAGTGCACTCGCACATCTTGGTGCGTGGCATTAGGCCTTTCATTTTTTTATAAATGTCAATGGCTTTGAGCAAAGAAAACTGCTTGTCAGTTCTGAAGCTGCCGTTGAGTATCTCCCACAACCCCAGAACAAAACCTACTCAACCCGTTTTCCAAAAGCGAGCAGCCATTAATTTAGCACTGCTCTATCAGGAGATGGACGTGGCACTGCAGCAGAAGCAGCCGGTGATGGATGAGCTGTCGGTGTCTGCAGGCAGCCTGCGTGACAGCGTGGCTGCAGCCCGTAACGCTGTGGTCGACCACCCGGACGTGGCCGGCATCGAGGAGCACGTGCAGCGGCTCTCCGTTCGCTGGGAGAATGTCTGCCAGCAAGTGCTCGAACGGTACACGCTTGGTTCAGTTGGCGCTTTTTTTCACTCGTCAGCCAACTTGATTGGTATTCATATGTTTTAAAAATGTTAACTTTACCACAAAATGCATTCTACATGTTCTAGAAAAAAAGCTTCCGATTTCTAGGTTTCTTTTTACAAAAAATCCCTCTAAATTCGATAAACCAGGCTGAAGGCGACCGAGGCAGCGCTGCAGACAGACATGATTTATCGATCGGAGTACGACATCGAGTTCGCCTGGCTGCAGCGACTTGAACAGACCGTGAAACAGCTTAAAGCCGCCACGACGATACAAGAGATGCAACAGCAGCTGGACCAGTTGAACTCCGAGTACCAACAGTTGCAACAGCGAACGGACAACATTGAGCATGTGAACCACGAGGGAGGAAAGTTCATCCGTGAAGCAAAGGTTGGAGCAAGTCAGCGATTTTTTTACTCCCTTTCGGTGAGGTTACTATGATTGATGATTGTTCCAGTGAACGTGAACATCTTGTTTATAGAACTACGACAACAACCTCGGGGATTACGAACGAGCATTGCTCGGTATTCACGGTCCACAGTTCCACGTTCTGATACACCATGCACAGCCACGACCAGAGCCAGGTCAGTGACAGACGCACTTTTTGCGTTCATGTTTCATTTTCGATTCTGCTCCCCGTTGGCTCTTACGATCCTGATGAATCCCTGTTGATGATTGATAAAATGAATATTTCATCACCAGGTCACGTTACCGTACGCCGTGAGTTGGACGAGTTGAATCGACGGTTCTCGACGCTGATTGGCCTGGTCGTGGAGCGACGCACGCAGCTGGAGCACGACGAGCAGAGGGCCAGGCAGGCGGAGGCAGACGAGCGCGACAGAGAGCTCCGTCGGCTGGTGGGTCTAGAGCAGTCTAATGAACTCTGTCTAACAAGTCTAACAAGCCAGAAACAACATTTCTCGATAAAACTATCAGTTCAATTGAACGTTTTTTTTCGTTCGTTTTTTCAAGGAAGACGAACGTGCGCGATTGGAGCGCGAGCTGCAGCGTCAACGAGAGCTCGAAGAGCAAGAGCGTCTGCGTCGCGAGGCACTCGAACGCCAACGGCTGCTCGAGGAGGAGAAGGCACGCCTCGCCCAGAAACAGTTGGACGACGAAGACGAGCTGAGGCGCAAGGAGCTCGAGGCGCTACAACAGCGACCGGAACCGGAATTGGTTTGGCACAACACAGCTATCAAACAGCCCCCACTCACTTCAGCATGTTTCGCGTAGTTTCGAATGAGCACTGCAAACGTTGAGCACTTTTGCGATCGGTTACTATCGCTGCACACCAACTCTACTTGGTAGCCTTCTTCACTTCACACAACTTCACCCGCGCACTCACTGCAAAACCTGAATTTCATCAAAACAAGGAGTGGCTTTTTTGCTACAGCATAACCAGAGGACTCGTTTCACAAAGTTCTTTTTCTGGTAGATCAAAAAACCGCGCATTCCGGAGCACAAACCGTTGGCGCGAGCCGTACCAGACGAGGAGTTGTGTCAAGAGACCGTGGATGATCCGCGAAAGCCGCCAATAAAGGACTTGCCAGAAGCCGACAGCAGCGACAGTGAAGAAGAAGAGCAACCGACACATGTGCACGCGCAGCAACTTGCCCCATCTTTGGTGGATAAGGTTTTTGCATGATAGGCGACTAAAAATTTGCATGGCATTCTTTACCACTTTCGCACACCCTGCACCAATGCTAACCAACCAAGCTCACCAACCGGGTGATTGCTGCAGATAGAAGAACAGCCAAAACTGATGGTAACCACCGTTGTGATCGATAATCAACCAAAGCCGGAGACTCCGATTCTTGGCCTACCAACCCAGCAGGAGGATTTGGTAGCATTTAGTTTGTTCACTTTGGTTTAAAACTTATGTTTTTCTGCAGCATGCTTGATAAAGCTTGACCAAATCACGCTAAACATAGAAATCAATGCGTCATACACCGCTTGTTCAGCCAGTCAATCCGCGTTTCAATAGGAAATTGACAAACTGATTCAGCTTGTCATCTTTCACCTTTGCTTTCTCACACTGTGCTCATGACCACCATTGCTCTTTCGTCTCTTCTGTTTGCTGCAAAATGCTCTCACTCATCACTGCAATCTATTCCGACTCACAGGGCGTACAAACGGAGACGAAGCAAACGCAAGAACAGCCACTGATTGTTGTGACCGAAACTCAAAAGGATTTAGCCGAAACTGGAACGCAGACTGCTGGAGAGTTCAGCTACACGTTCGAAACTGAGAAAGTACACAATGCTTTTTCCGTTTCTTCAAAACAGTACACAAACAGGCTGGAAATTTGCGCTCATTCTCGCACCGAATACCGTATTACCTCTATTAACCCCCCCCAAATTAAACCCCCTCCAAAATAAACCCCCACCCCCTCGACAAGTTTCCAAATAATCCCCCCCAAAATAATCCCCCATGGGGGATTATTTGAAACCTGTTTGAAACACATACCCAGCGAATTCAGTGGCTGGTTGCAGTGAAAATGATGAAATTGTGCTACCAAAGGCCCCAAATGGATGAGTTAATGGTAATTTCATTACAAAAGGCTGTTGTAAAAGGAAATTTCTATGTAGAGTAGAAGTTTCTGTGACTTCCTTCCTGCCATGGAAGGTATTTTTGCCATTTTGCCCACCCCTAAAAATGGTTTCCAAATAAACGCCCCCCCCCCAAAATAACCCCCCCCCAAAAAATAAACCCCCACCCCCAGAAGTCGCTGAAGAAATAAACCCCCATGGGGGTCTATTAGAGGTAATACGGTATTAAATTTTCTCTCCGCCTTTCTCTATCCATAACATGTCTGCTCGCTCAACTCTTTTTTGAAGCTGCATGCAAACAAGACAAACTCGTTTTGGAATTTCATCAGTGAGGAAACATTGCATGTGCTTTTAAACCCAGACCGAAACGACAGATGAGAAACGACCGAAAGTGGTCGAGAAAACGAAGACCGTGCTCAAGGAAGCAGTGGACGATCCTAATAAAGCCGTTCAGTACTTGCAGATGGTCAAAAAGGGCAAGCACAATCGAGTAACAACCGCTGAAGTTTTCTTCTTTCAAAGTCGCTGCTGTAATCGCACAATCACTTTTCTCTCTTCTCTTTCGGCAAAGAGTTAATCCAAAAGAGTTAATCGCACCATTTTTCATAACGAAGCACTCCACTTCTTTGTCACCCATTTTCTTGTTATAGCCTTTCGGCAACTTTTTTCATTGAAAAGCACACTTTCAAAACAATGATATGCCGCCCAACCGTAACAGGAAGAGGAGGAAGAGAAGGCGGTGGCCGTGGTGGCGCCGCAGCCGGCCGGTCCCATTGAGGAGCATCACCGAGTGGAGAAATACGTGAAGACCATTCGTACCACCCGCAAACGCGACTCGCACTCTGCGAAACGCCAGCATCGCTCGAAGTCACGAGACTCGAAGCTGAGAACGAACCAGCCGCTGCCGATCGATGGTCGGTTGAAAAAGTCGCAGTCGAAGATGATGATGGTGAACGAGAAAAACTCTAGTTCTCTCAAAACGACCCGTTTTTTTGTCACAGGGCCTGCGCGTGAACCGCTGGCGATCACTGCGCCCAGCGACAGCCCCTCTCGACCACACTCGACACTCGGCCTGCCGCCGGGTGCAAACGTCTCGGACTCGCTGCGTCGTGGCGACCTGAAGTACATGCCGGTGCGTGACGCGCTCTGCTTTCAGTGTTCGCTTTTATTGCAGTGAACCTAATCCCCATATGGTTTGTTCATACAGAACGGCGAAATCCGCGACCGCCGACTCAGTCGCAGTTCGTTCAGTCGCAACTCGAATCGTAAGTGATGCGAGCACCGTTTGCGGTTTGTTGCTTCCGTTAGACATTGCGCAAATGCCAATGCGTCTGTGTGTTTTGCTTGAAGGCGGTGACGAGCCGACCGCAGACGACTACCAGACATACCAGCAGAGTGAGCAGGCCAGTCCCAACACGAACACAACGAGCGGCGTCGGCGGCGGCGCACGCGGCTCGGTCTCGCCACGAAGCACCGACAAGGAGCACAGTCCGTCGCCGATCATCGAGTTCCCACCGACGCTGCCGCGGCATCGCAGTCGAAGTCGCCCGAAACACCACCAGCAACAAAACGTCGGCATCGACGAGTGGGCGATGCACACGCGCGCACGGTCTGCTCTCATGCTTTTTTCGCTTTTTTCTCATTCACTTGAAGATGTTTTTGAAACACGCACAATGAACGTTGCTCCAGTCTTTGTATTTGACATTGCGGACGTTCTGTGTTTAACCGATGCCAGTTTGCTTTCCGTGTGCAGGTCGCAGCACGAAGAAGACCTGCAGAAGCGTCATTCAACGGGCAACCGCGTCACGCACATCGGCAGCAAACAACACAAGGCGTCGTCGCGCGCTGCCGCTGGTGGCGACACTCATGAGCGGTCAGTGTCGTTGTTGTTGTTCTGTTCACATGTGTGAATCATTCCACGCTCTAGGTTTCTTAAAGCTTTGCCATTATTAGGTTTCTTCAATAGGTTTATAATTTCATTTTTTGCAGCACTGTGAAGACACGCCGTGAGCTGCATTTCAAACGGAATCTGGCCAGCGATTCGCAGCATGAACGCTGAACATGCCATTCGGATCAGTCGACTCACATCAAACTCTTTAAAGTGATTTTCTTCATTTTTACATGTTGTATTCAATAACTCTACACGTTTTTTTGATTTTGCTTTATTCATTAATAAGTTGCATTAGTAATCATACCTCTGCACGCTTAGTCAACTGCACGATCAAATTCTAGTTTTTGCATGATGCGCTCGAAAATATTTTTTATCAACTTGTTTGTTGCTCTTGTCCCTTTTAGTTTTTTCAGTTATAGTGATTACTTTCTAATTTTCCTGTGGTGTTAGGGTTAAATTTAATCTTCGGTTTCAACGAGTTATATGATTAACTTGCTATTAAGTTGTAACTTCAAACTTGTAACTTGTAACAACAAACTTCTAAGCTTGGCCATAAATATTTTTAAGCTCCAATCCCGGTATCAAATCAATGTATTGAAAATAAATCATTTTTTACTCCACAAGCGGGCTCGGGTTTCTATTCTATACACTTCAAGTAGCGAGCTAGCGATCCATGTGCACAACATTCGCGTTTTGGAACACTGTGAACAATTTTTTGAGTGCTGACTCCATACTGAAACAGACGTAATGAAACATACGTAATTATCGCTTCAAAAGACAATGATTTATTCATTTTGTTTACTCGGTGACAGCACTTGTCACTGAAAACCGTCATTAGCCCAAAAAAATTATTGGGG
This sequence comes from Theristus sp. LFF4_11, assembly GCA_030248135.1. Lineage (NCBI taxonomy): Eukaryota > Metazoa > Nematoda > Chromadorea > Monhysterida > Xyalidae > Theristus > Theristus sp. LFF4_11. The sequence goes on from JASANC010002112.1 coordinate 6,223, forward strand.
TGATGAGCAGACAAAAACCAGATTTAAAAAAGTCACGAAGCAAGTGAACCGAAAGACCTGAGAAAATAGAAATGTGACAACAATGACAGAATATCTTTTTTCAGTAAGGTGATCAGAAACGGAGAAAAAAATTGAAAAAAAAAGAAATTTAAGGGCTCTGCGACTCAATGCGAATGCAAACGTGGAAAGAAAAATAGTTTCAATCTTTATGTGGCAATTCAAAATAGTCTTAATGACCTGGCTGTATTTATTTATTTGTGACCCTCGTGGCCTGGTAGTAGCGCGTCACAGTCGATCTCTAAATTATAGGCAATCGGCTGATTCGTTGGTGATTACGGTATGCATGCAGGCTTTCTATGTAAATCAAACTCCGCACCCACAGCAATGCCTGCACAGAAAACATGCATCACGTGACCACCAACCAATCAGCTTATTCCCTATAATTTAGAGTTCGACTGTAGACTTCTGTCTGTGCGTTCGGGGGATCGAGCCCTGCCGAGGATGTATAGCACTTGACAGAGAAAACTCAACGGGAACCCTACTCGACGACGTTCTGTACGCTTCTGTGGGTTGGCCCTGGCTAAAAACCACCCCAACAACAACAACAAGCGACTCAGAGTACTTGACCATTTTTGAATCCCGCGTTTGCATGAAACTACGGTATGGCCGATTAAACATTGCAGCTTTTTTCAGGGTTCAAGGAGCGCGCGAAATTTGAATGAAAGAAAAAAGACGTTCAGAAACCACATTGTGTGCCAAATTTGACTCGGTTTTTTAAACTAATAGATTATCCGCGCTGTTCTGTGCATTCTTTCTCCCTTGCACACATGATTGGGAATTATGTTGACATTTTTGAAAAAGACAACTCCTAGTCTGCGACTGATCCCGCTTTGATGGACTGCCTCATTTATTCGGCCGTACTGTATGTAAGCGCACAGTGAGTCTCGGAACCAAAATCAAATCAAGATAACAGCAGTGCATGTACTCAGGTGGCTGCCCGCTGTGTCGGCAGTGTGTTCATGTACTTGCAGATGATCGCAAGCATCACTTCGTCGGCGCCAGCACCGATCGATAGGAGTCTGAAGAAAATTGGAAAAAAATTGGAGGAGAGAACTTATCATGAAGTGTAGTATTGAATGTCCGAACAGTGAGGAGCACTGACCGCAAGTCACGATATATGCGCCCGATGAGTGCCTCGGTCATGTATCCCATGCCGCCCCAGTACTGCAGACACGAGTCGGCGACGACACGCGACAGGCGGCCTGCCTTCAGTTTCGCCATTGATGCGAGCAGCGTTGCGTCGTCGCCGTGCACACGCTGGTCTGCAGGCAGACGGGAAAAACAACACAAGTCACCGCTGCAGTGCGGCTGCAGTGCACTGAAGGCCCGTTTATATGCGCATGCGACGCCACACGTCACGTCACGTTAAGCGTTACTGCATACTATCGTTCATACCTGACGCTGACGTATGTATATCGACGTACGTCTGCATACGTCAGGTATGAACGGGTCTTGATATCTTTTTTGGGTTCTGCGAGTTGATGCATAATGTGGAGAGAAAATTAGCTTCATGCTTCATGCGGCATTTCAAATATACAAATAAACCAGTTGTATCTCATCTCAACGCCTTGGTTCGCCTTAAACAATTTTGAATTGGCGCGTCAAAAATCAAACAGATTTTGTTAAATATGCGCGCAGTGCTGAACTAAATAAACTAATAAACTAATATCGCTGTACTAAAAAGGCAATGATTGTATTGTGCCTTCCAACAAAAAGTTCTGGCAGGATTGCAAAAGTTGCTCATTAAAAAAAAAACTCAGCATTGCACTCACAAACAGCGCGATACAGCAGTGCCCGCAACGCTTCGACCTCCGTCTGGAGTTCAGCCAGTTTGTAATGCACAACCTGCCACATAAAAATGATAAAAGTCATTTTTTAAAGCAAAGTTTTCTTACAAACTTTTCATTCAGAAACAACTTTTGAACAAACACCTGATTATCAAGCACGGCGCGACCGAACGCTTTCCTGTGCCGAGTGTATTCAATTGTTTCCGTGATCGCTTGCTCGCACGGTCCGATAGCTAGAAAAAACATTGCTTTTAACCGACATCTTGTGGAAGCGTTTTGCAGCTTTTGCTGTTTGAATATTTTAAAGCCACAAAAAATTAAAAACAAAAACAAATGTGCGAGTCGCTCACCCAGCGCCGTGCCGACCAGACGCTCATCCTGGAACTGCAGCATCTGATACGTGAATCCCATTCCCGGTTCACCAATGACATTCGACGCAGGGATGCGCACGTTGTCGAAGAAGATCTGCACCGTGTCCGAGCAGCGCATGCCCAGTTTGTCGAATTTTGGTGATCGCGAAACGCCTGAATTGATTCAGATCCGTTGAATCGGTGGATTGCATTCTGAATACTGAATACTTTGCAGTTGGATTGCAGCTGGCTAACTTGCCAATCAGTAAACTGACTGACAATTGGCTGCATCATCAAGAACCAGCTAATTCCGAGGCTGCATTTCATTGCAAAAATGTTTCCCAATTTCCAATCAAAACATCTTTTCGCCGAATGTGCTCTTGATCTCCACAATGCGATTCAAACGATCTCCAATCGCCAGCCTTTCGTATCGAGTGGCAGACAAATGAGCGATTTGTTCGTGTGAATGCCGCCCTTGTCGCTGGTGTTTGCCAGCAGACACATCCAGTCTGCCTGCGCTCCGTTGGTGGTCCACATTTTGCCGCCGTTGATCACCAACTCGTCTCCTTTTCGTTGCGCCGTCGTTTTGATGGACGCCACGTCGGAGCCGGCCTCTGCCTCTGAAACGCCGAGACACGCAATACGGTCACCCGCGATGGTCGGCTGTAGGAATTCGCGTTTCAGACGGTCGCTGCCGAAACTGTGTCAACGGAAAGACATCGCCATTTTCTTTTAAAATCAAACGCCATCAGGGGTCTCACTGTCGGAGATTTTGGTGCACTTCAATGACTTTATTTATTTTATTTGGTCGCGCGCCGGTTACGGAAACCATAAGGTACCAAACTCCGGCAGAAACGGGCAATACTGCCCCGAGCCCAATTTACCCTCGACTCTGGAGGGAGTAGACCATTAGTTGTTTTTGGTCACTTTAGTTTCTCCATTATGTGTCTTGTCCGCAGCGGGGTTCGAACTTTCCACCTACAGAACGGTAGACGAAAGCCCTACACCTGCGCTACAGACTCGACAACGGACTGAACCCATATTCAAATCGCAGGCACGTCATTTGCGTCGATCGTTTGACCCGACCAATGCAAAGGATTCCACCGTTTCAAAGATGCCTGGCAGCTTCAAAGTCTCCCCCCATGCACTTTGCCAACGCGGGCGTCGCCATGTTCGCTTGAACCCCGATGGCCATCGGAATTCCGCCGCATTTCACCCGTTGGCCCAGTTCTTCCATCACAGCCGTTGTGTAACTGAAGTCGAGACCCAGGCCGCCGTACTCTGCGAGATGGAGCAAAACAAAAAATGCATGTTGTGTTTGGACTGTGCGCTTTTGAATTGGTTGCACACGGTTGCAAGCAGAGTGGCAGGACTTTTGAAGCGTTCCAAGTCGAGCACTGTATGGCCCACTGCTCTCTATGCCACCCACCAGTCGGCTTGTCCACCCCGAAGACGCCGACGTCACCGAGTTTCTTGAACAGCTCCTTTGCTGGAAACGCCATCTCCCTCTCCCACCGATCCACATTCGGATTAATGTCTTTGTCGATCACCTGCACATTTGTTGTCAAAAGCGTCATCCTTGGGCGGGTACACTTGTGGATGCGCATTTGCGTGAAAACCAAGTTTGCGCCAGTATTTTGCTTTGTGGGATATTCGATTGACTAAGCAAGCAAATCAACAAGCTATAAAATGGTTCAAATCCACCGCATCCTACACACGCACACTTGATCGAAATACTTTAACATGCGAATCTTATTAAATTTAGATCTAAATAGGTGAAACCTTTCTCCCACAAACCTTTCTGACGGCTTCCCGCAGCTGCCAGTGTTCAGGCGTGTACAGAAATGCCCCAGCTAAAGTTGACGACTCTGAAGACAGAAACCGAGGTCGAATCCTTCTCGATGCCTGTCTGCCCGTTAATCGTAAAGTGTTCAATGACATTTTTCACCGTTTCTTTCTCATCAGTTACGACATGAGAAATGTGACGTTGTTTTACTGAAATCGAGGTAAATGTAACACACAAAAAAACGAAGCAAGATTTCAACGATTTTTTACCCCATGATTTATGTTTGACATAGCCAAACCAGAGGTAGGAGGAAGAAAAAGCCAGAAATTAGCTTTTTTTACTTGAGCTCTGATCTTATGAAAGCAGAACTTGCACAACTTACAACTTGTGCAATAAAAACAATAAATCGACAGCACAAATATTACAGCAGCGCATACTGTGCTGGAACACTGCTGCAAAATAGTGACAAACACCCTGCCAGCGAATGGTGTGATAAGGAAGCAAGCACAACGTATGATACGTCTTTACTGCTGTACGCGAAATAGCAGCACCAAGTTTGTAAACATGTTTTGTGAACAAAATAAAACACTTTCACTTTTACCTTGGAGATCCACAAATAATAACAATCACAGCGCATGTACACACAAGTGACTTTCAAAGAACTCATACAAGTGTTTACTTTCAATGTCCAAATGCTGTGAGACCGTTGTCTCGAGAATCCGTGTCCTGCAGAAAAGAATAATTAAGAAACCCTTCACCGGATAAAGAAGAGTAAAACTGAGCAGATTTCTAACTGCGAAACGGACTGACCAGCATAAGTTCCGGTGCTTCGCGGACGTCTGCGTCTTCGCCGTACTGAATCGACTGGTCAATGGCGAGCAGCACGTCCTGCAACGAGTCCTCGTCCGTGATGTCGAGCGGGGTGAACTTCAGGAGGCTGTAGTCGTCCAGCTGAAAGCAGCACTGCGAACGTGCATGCCAGACAACCGCAACGGAGTTGTGCTTGCAACTGTCGCTTATTAGCAACGTTAACGGCACCACAGCTTGAACTTCAAGGAGTCCACTCCACACGCACAATCTGCGCGATCGCACCGCTCAACCGCTGATGCCGCTGCTGCCAGCTGCTGGCGTCCTCTGACGCACTGCAACTTGAAGCGAGCAGCTGCGCAGCGTTCGGCTGCAGGAACTCGTCGACGAGCTGCTTGTTGCGTTCGTTCAGCAGGTCCATCTTGCTGAGCACGTTCACGGCCGGCAACTCGAGGCCGACCATCGCTGACAGCGCCACCAGCGCGCCCGAGAAGAACTTGGGCAGCTGCAGACGTGCGATGACGGATGTTGGAAGTTGAGTTTTGGTTTTGATTTGGGATATTTATATCACCAACATGGGTTTTTTGTAAACTGTAATCAGTTGCATTGTTTCTAACCTCGAGCATAAATTGCGTGTCCAGCAGAAAAACAGCGCACAGTCGAAAATCGGATTTTTGCAAATGTTCGACGATCGTGCGCATCACGGGCACGTGCGTGTACAGTTCGATTTGACCTGACGTGTTGCACATTTCACCAAATAAAAATTAACAAATCGTCGAGTTCATGGCGTAAAGTACGAGGTCATTTTTGTAATCACCTTAGAGTTGCAGAAAGAATCCGGTTTCAGCACACCATAGATTCAGACGAGAAATAATAAGTTCATGAAACGATTCCTTGCTCAAAAACGCGTGCGAAAATGCCAAAGCCGCTTATTGCTACTAAATTTTTGGCTTTCCACAAGGCCTTCCCTTATAACTGATAGCACTCAAAATATTGAAAAATTCAAAAATCACATGGTACTTCATGCCATGAACACGACGAAATGTAGCATCACAATGAACTCAATCAATGGAATCAATCACGTTGAGAGGATGAAGAAATCGAAATGCAAAAGTCATTTGCAAATGCGTTTCATTGGACGTGTGACCTCTAACCAGGACAATCAAACAGCACATAGTCGTCGTCTTCTTCGCCGAGTTCCGCATCCAACCAGTCCAAATGGTTCATCAAATGTTCCATGCAGAACAGCAGACCTCCATTGGGCCCCAGCCTCAAGTCGTCTGCCTCCATGACGTCGTCGATACTGATCAACTCACGCACGTCTGCAAACGCAGTCGGTCGGGGTTCTTTTTTTCAAAAAACGTAAGCTCCTTCTATTGCATTATAAAACGTCTTGTCAAACTCATAACATTCAGTCTGGCTGGAAATTTTCATAATCGAGTTTGCTGAGAAGACCAGCCCACGGGCACAAACGCCGCAGAGAACACCCAGACCCACCAGCGTGGCAGTCGTACGCGAACTGTTCAGCAGCCGGATCGAGGTTGACCACTTTTATGCTACGCCGCAACGTGGCCGCGTGTTGAGCGATGGCGTTGCAAAACGTAGACTGCAACAATTGGGACATTTCCTGCATTTTCGCATTCATACTAACTCATAACTTTACTCATTGCTGAGTGTGAATGAACTTTACTCCAGATCAACGAGCCACTCGAGATGCAACCAATCAGCGCTGCTGTGGCTCACGTGAACAGCCCTGTGCTCAACTCAACCGTCAATTAGTTACCTTGCCACAGCCTGCTGGTCCAATCACCAATTGGCCGTAACGCATGATTTCCGCCGAGAGCACACTTTTATCTGCGTAAATAAACATTCGGATTTCAACCAATTTCTTTTGAATCACGCAAATATTAACATGCTGCACAGCAAACATGCACGGTGACAACTTTTATAATTGCAGCTTTCCTTAAAAAAGCCCGCCATTTTCACGTTTTGTTTTATTGAATTGAATACTTTACAAATAATTTGTGTCAACTTCATAAATATACAGGTTTTAATAGACACAGCTTATCACAGAACATTTGGTTTTCTTGGAAAGGAAAACGACTGACAGAAAATTTACCAACAAAAACATACAACAAGAACGCAACAATAACAATCAAGAATCAGCACATAAAAAACTATATCATATTTCATTTTCATTCAACTGTATAACATAACCCGCATTTTTTTGCATTTAGCAACTGAGTTTGTCAACTCTGAAATTCTAGCCAGAACGTGTCCAGAAAACGTTGCAGTCGCCCTTTGTCGTCTGTGCAAAACCGTCGAAAATCAGCCAGCATGCGATCCTGCAACTGCATCGTTTCTCACTTTTCGCATCGCTCTCGCCATTCGGCTGACGCGACTGCCACCCATTTCAAACGCAGCCAATCAGCCCACAGCTCAAAACAGTGTGCACAAGCATTCCACTAACCTGAAACAGCTCAGTGCCGGCGACCGCATATCGATGCGACAGCAGGAAATTCCACGTCCACTCGAAGCCATCGCGCTGCGTCGGCAGATGCACGAACATGCCGCCAGAGTGGTGGATGTATCTGCTGGGGGAGAGGGGACAATGCAGCGGTTAATTGCACGCTGCCACGTTCACGGTCGTTAAAGTGGTGCGCTTACACACAAAACATTGAACATAAACATTGAAAACCCACAGAACCGTAGATTAATTGCAGTGTAATTGTCCACATTCAAAACATTAAACATTTCGTTCGCTATTACCAGTTTCCATGCTGAATTAAAACAAGTGAGTATCACCCCGCCCCCCCCCCCGAATCGTACTGTTTTCCAGCAGCCGCATTGTTCGCGGGCGTAGCGATCGGGTGTCGTGCGCACGTGATTGGGATGAAGCCGAATCGGTGCAGGATGCGGCGTCTTGCCGTGAACAGGGCGACCGGTTGCTGGTCGAATTTCTCTTTCTCGGTCGCAGCAATCAGCAGAGGCACGTAAATGGGACATCGCAGCGGGTCCGAGTGCTGATTGGTTGGCAGGGCGAACGGGTCGACAGGCACAGGCACCAACGAGAACAGACACTGAGGCGCACGGCGATGCCACGTCGAGTGGATCAGCTCGGCAACCTGCAACCAACTATTGTGGATTTATTCAAACGTGTCCGGACTAACGTGACGTCATTTTATTTGAAAACGCCCGTTTGTCAAAGTACAGGCACTAAAATTTCAGTTTGGTGTGACTGATTCGACATTCACCATTTGTTTACGGGAAGAAATCGGCTAAACGGAAAGTCTGGTTTGCTGTGAACGACAAGCGCATGTTTTGTGGCACATGACGTCATTTCAGTGGGACACGTTTAAAAAAATAGGCCATACTTTACGCTGGTGTTCACTCACGTTTGATCAACGAAGCCGAATGAGTTTTTATTTGTACTACATGCCGATTGGTCCTACATTATTAAAACGAATTTGCTGAAGATTTGCAAACGCTCAACGATGATAAAAATCACGAGAATACGAAGCTGTGTCAGCGAATCGGCTTTCATGAACCCTAAAGTGCACATCGGCTCACGGTGCTTCCGGTGGCGACGAGCCACTGCAGATGCAGGTCAAACGATCGTGACGGGCAGAAGGTGCGATTGGCCAGCAGCTGCGCCCACTCGCACCGGTCGCTGCGTCTGCCCGGATCCAGGTCCATGTCCGTGTACTCGTACGCGAACTTACACTCACCGCCACCGACTGACCGACCATTGGCTGTGGCGTCGTCGGTGCAGGATGTCTCGCTGATTGCAACCTGCAAATGAATGTGTTGTGCTGGTTGTTGTTGCCACAGACGATGACGGTGACGTGTGCTGCGGTTGGTGGCCGCTGATTCGCTGAACCAGATTGACTCGCTCAGTGGCTGAACACTCTCTTAATTTAGTTGAGAACTAGCGAAAATGAAACTCTCACTGCGACACTTATATCCGGTGAAGCTGTTTTCTTGTTCTTCTGGCCCGATCAGTCATTCAGAGTTGACGCTCAGTCCCGTATTATTCATGGTATGTTCCACTGAGATATTAGCTGGTGTAAAGAATTGTAATTCTTGTTGACACCAATTGCAACCAATCACGGAAACGCCCAAACGCCCGAACGCAGCCGTGTGCACGCAGCCCAGTCCAACCTCGAGCCACGTGTGCGCCTTGCTGGCGTCGTAGTGCTGTGCGTTGCCGCTGGACGCATCCACAAGCAGCTGGTTCTCAGGGCCGCCAACGACGTAGTACAGGAAAAAACCGTAGCGGAAACACTCCGATTGGCTGCCTGCAAATCAGGGCGTACACTCAGCGTTTTTTTATGAGACCAGGACGTCCATGACATTCACGACATTTTACCAACCGTGAACAAAAACATTTCCAAGAACCAACCAACCAACCAACCAACCAACCAACCAGTGATATGGCAGATTTTGCCATCGTCCAGCTGCTGCTGTGCGAACTGCAGTGCGTCCGCTTTGGTTGCGATGTCGGACACACGAAACATCAGCCAGTGTATCAGCTCTGCCGAGACGAAACATCGGTCCGGGAAACGCGAGTCATTCGATGGCATGAAGTGGATGCCCCCGCAGTCAGGCGGCATGCACAGCGCGTGCAACACTGCACTCGGCAGGCGACGCACCAGCGAACGGCGTTGCGGCTGCGCGGAGTTGTGGGGCTGGGGTGCCGGTGGTGCTGTGGCTGATGGCGGTTCGCAAGGTGCACTGGCAGAATCAGAGGCTTTGCTTGCGTCAGTGGTCATGTCACCTGACGAAAAACAGTGTTGCGCCAACAATTTGAACAGTCTTTGCGAAGCCCCAGCCTTGGTGGGGTCAGCAGACAGCACTACGGATTTGGTAGTTTGAGAGATTGAAGAACAGAAGAGCAACACTTCATTACGTCACCATGGATAAGTACCAATAAAAGGTGCACCAAATAAAAGGTGCACACAAAAAATAATTGGACACAAAAGGTGCACTACACAGACCAGGTGCTGGCGACTCTTGCTGGTCAGTGTTTTCAATGGGCAGCACAAACCGCACGGTGCTCGGTGGACGGCGGATGCGGTTGATGGCCTCCATGAATCTGCAAATGGAGAATTGGGCAAGTTCGTTGGTTTTCCGAAGAAAAAAAAAGAAATGAGCAACGACAACAATCGATGGACACCTCAAGAATCCGTCAATCACGCGCGCACTGTCCAGCTGCACACTCGGGTCATCATAGAGGTCGCACTCGGGCAGGCCCACGTTGGACTGCATGATACGCTTCGTTGCTGGGTGGTCTGACAGAGACAAAACGTTCAAGTGACGTGCAAAACCAAAATCACTGAGCCAATTCAGCGTTTTGATAGATAAAATAATAGATTTAGCATATCGTCTGAGTTTTTTTCAACCAATCAGTACACAGCATCAGCAAAAAGCCAATCGCGCTGCGTACAAAGCAAGCAAGCCGTTTTTCAAACTGAAGCAGACCGGCCGGAATCAACGCGAATCTGGCGTTCCAAAATTTCATCTGCGCGTTCATGCGATACGCGCGTTCGGCACGGCCCATCGTGAGCACGTAGTTGTCCAGCACCGACCAACGGATGCGCTCGAAGTGCTCCATCTCAAACTTCGTCTTCGACCACTCCCAGCCGGTTGCGTCCGGAACCTAGACGTTTAGACGTGGAGATGAAAACAATGAGAGCAACAACTTGGATTGTCAATGCGTGCCAAATCGTGGCTTGGAATATGCAAAGGCACAATGAAGCTTTCGTCCCTTTCATGATAAGAGTGCGCTGACTGGACGCATCAAAACTGATAATCCCCAAGGTTTGATGTTTCGCAACATTTCGCCGACCTTGAACTGATACTGATACTTGATGGGCGGCATGTCGACGGGTCGCTTCGGCTGCCACATGGTGACTGCGACGTCGTCGCCGCGCAGGCCAACGTGGTGGTAAATGCGCGAGATCGACATGAACACTTCCTTCTCGCACGGCTCGATCAGCGTCCGGCTGACCGCCGCGTGCAACATCTCCTTGTCCAGTAGAATGATCTGCAACGCGAGGCACACACAGCGTTCAGTGCACAAAACCCAACAGAATTTGAGCCTCAGTTGATTTTGTGAAGTTAAAAACGGAATGAACCATGCCTGAAATCCTTTCTGCAGCCGCTGACAAATCAGTTCGTCAAAAATGGCCAATCGAACATCGGTGCCAGCCGGCAGTCCCTGCGACCAGCGCTCCGTCACACCTCGGTCCATGAGCACCTGAAATTATGGAAATTGATTTTTTTCTTGTTTTGTTTTTCAATAAAACTTTTCCACGTGCAGGATTCCAGTGCGCAATGCGCAACGAGAGTGTCAACAACTCACATTGTGATTGTAAACATAATAATCGTTGTTCAGTGATTTGTAATCCGGAAAGAAATCGGTTGTGATTGGCAGCAGTGCTGAGCGTGACAGTGATTTCCAGTCGACACCAATTTCCATGTCGGGGTCCCATTTCTCTTCGCCTGTTGAGCCCCACGCCCAGACCTTGTGAGCTGCACTGGGAGTGGGACCCGGTGTTAGGGGAGTCGTTGGCACTAAAAACGTGTACAAGATTGCGGTTGGATCGTTGGGATCATTTTGGAACTACGAAATCAATAATTTGGTAATTTGGTATATAAACAAGTTTTGATAAAACTCGGTGATATTGTAGTACAAATAGCAACCGAAAATTCATTGTGATTCCAGAAAATCAGCCTACCGCTTTGACTACCGCTCAGTCTTGCAGCGGCATTTGTTGGTTTCTGGTGCAGTTTGCCAGAACTTGACGATTCGAGCGTATTGGTTGGAAACTTGGTCGATGATTTTGAGTTAGACTGACTGTTATTGAGCAGCACAGACTTTGACTTTGCGCCAACAGCAACGGCACCACCCTGGTTGGTTGCGTTCGGTTGCGCCAACGGCAATGCAATGTCTTCACTGGACTCGGCTGGCTTCGGAGGCAGATTCTCGGCGTAGTCCGTTGATTTGGCTGAAAAAAGGTGGATGACACACGATGTTGCTAAGTGGGCTGTGTGTCGGGTTGACGCTGACGGCGGTGATGTTGTGATGCTGATTGGATAAGCTAACTGATAAGACCAATCGTTTGGTTCGTACAGTTTTGTTCAACAGGTTGAATTTGTTCAAAACGTTCTCAATTAAATCAACCAATCCGTTTCACCAAAACTGCAAACACGGGACAACATTGTGAATTGCGAAAGCGATCATCAACAACGAGCCTGCCACAAAATGATGCGCCTGCTTCGCGCGTCCGTATTCATCGACCGGAAACACGTGAATCCAACGGCGACGGTTGGCGCTGATCGGGATCGAAAACTCGGACGGTCGAAACGGATTGATCAGTGGACGTTCGCTGCTGAACGTGGCAAACGCACTGGCACTGCCACTGGCCACGGAGTGCTGAGAGTCCGTCGGGTGCACTGGAACGCATGCAGGTCGCTTGGGAGGGGACTGCAGGGTTTGGTTGCTTGAAAAAGTACGAAAAGAAAGTTCGTAAAAAGCTCTTTGTAAATGGACTTTCAACGACCAACCGACCTCCTAAACTGCCCCCTGCCGTTGTTGCGCCGGTGGTGTTTGCAACAGGGTGGTGGAAATAGTGCGACGGCGGTGGCATCATGGCACGACCGACGCTTCCCACGATCAATTGCTGTTGTTGATGATGCTGATGTGTGGGATAATGCAGTGGGTCGTGGTAACGATGGTCGGGGCCTGAAGTTTAGCACAAAAGTGCAGTCACTCTGCGATTGAACGTCTGTCGGCTGCAGCATGCGCTACGTGAACAACCAGCATGCAGGGCAACCGAATGTTTTGCGATTCAACTTCACCGAGTATCGACGGGATCGGCATCGCGCTGTCCGTGTCCTCCATCGAGTTTGCTGCAGCGTCGTCACGGTCGCTGCTGTCCGACGCCACCGTCTTGCCAAAGTCGAATCGTTCAAATGAACCCACCTAAAATGTAGCCGATTGCTGACAAGACAGCCGCTCTTTTGCAGATGTGTTCAAGTTTATGGCATGCACACGAGCGCTCACAAACCACCATGCGCTGTGTCGTGTGCTCGGCGGGCATTCCAGCAACGGGCATTGGTCTCGTGGGCACGTTTGCTGCGCCGACGGTTGCCATTGACACTGTTGGCGCACTCGTCTTTCGACTGCTGCTGCCCGTCTGAAACATGAATGGGGGCGGTGTTGGTAGCTGGGTTCCATTAAAGTCAACAGATTAGCAACCCAACTTCAACGCATCTGAACCGTTGATTGGTTGCAGCCATGAATGCTTCACTGGCAATCCGTTTGATCGAAATTGTCCATCTAATTCCACATTCTCCAGTTTTTGAATTTTCATTCATAAAAAACACCCAATCGAACTTGTTCCAAAGCAGAAGTCGCCTCTCGTATGGCCGATTCCCCAAGCGTCAACACAACGTTCGCTTGATCATGCTCAGCCTGCTGTTGCTCCTGCTGGTTGTCCTTGTCCAGCAAATCTTCTTGGCTGTGTTGCTGGCTTGCGCCTGTGTTGAAAGTTGAAACAGCAATCAATTCATGTAGAAACAAATATTCGAAATTGCCACTCGAGCTTGCTGATTGGCTGCATCACTCGTTGGTGTGCGGCCAATCAGCGCACCGCAACGAACGAACCATCAGCGCGAGCGGACACGTGACTCTGGCTGCTTTTGCTGGACAACTGCTGTCCGGAGTGCACGTGGGGCATCGAGCACGTGGGGGTGCCCCGTGCACTGAGCACAGGCGCGTAGCTGGCACGGTCGTGATCGTCGAAGTTCGGGTAGACGCTCGGGTCTTCGGTGCCACCGACCTGCATTTGCATGGAAACGTCCCCATCAATGGGGGCATCTTGAAATTAGCACACTCAGTTGCTACGAAAATGAGAAATGAACGGAATTCATGCAGAACCGAGAAGAATGCTAGAAACTCACCGGCACAGGCACGTCCAGCGCAAAACCTGGTCGACTGCACGAAAAGTAGGATGATGGCACTTTGCTGCGTTGATTCATTGCTGATTTGAATGATGTCTGCCCTGGGCTGCGGTAGTAGCTGGAAAACGACTCAAATTCTGAAATTTTATTTTAAAACTGATATTAACAAAACTCACGGCAGAACAAATCGTTGTTGTTCAGCACAACATTGCATCACAGAACTTAATTTAAGCTTAAAAATCTAATTCAGTGGTTCAACCAGCATAATGCAGCCAGTCCAACGTGCTTTTTATGACATCCGATGTATGAGATTTAGACCACTAAGATTTACGGAACACCCCAAATCACCTGTAATTCATCCAGTGCGGAATGAAGTAGTGCTCAAACGGGTGAGCCTGTCCGCGACGCCGGGTGTGGAAGACGAACAGTGACACGGCGTGCAGGGGCTGCTCGCCAAGGTAGACCATGTCAAGCGAGGCACCCATGTCTATCACCCTGGAAACACCAACAACATCATGTCGTTTTGAATGATTTCAGAAAAAACACCAAGAATGATATCGGAGCAGTCGTTGGTGACCGATGTTTTGTGACCGTGGACAGCATGCGATCGACGTTCCAGACGCCCGAGCCGGGTGTCACCAAGATGATCTGCTGGCCGCTCGTTTCAAATCTGCCGATAAAAAGAAAGGTAGATTTGAATTTATTGTCAAGGCACGAAGGAATTGTGGGATGTGGCATTGGTGAACAAGTTTGCCGAGCGCCCACCTGCGGTCGCTGTGATGCAACGCAAACGCGTTCATGGCGATGTTGAGCACCTCGAGGAAGCCGCCATCGGAGGCAGTCGAATTCTCAAGTTTCGGCTTGAAATCTGGTTGATTTGACTGAAAGATACAATGTATCTATATATTTCAGTTTTCAATTTACCACACGTTTTCGATTTAAATCACCCGAATTGAAATTCAAGCCAAAAGAGCACACATCTAAAGTGCTGCGATGGTATTCTTCAATGGTCTGGTGATACGTGGAGAAGGCAGTCTTCAGCAGCGACAGCACGTGCGACCAATCTTCGTAGTGTTCATTCTGCACCAGAAGACGATAGAAATCCTGCACACACAATCGAACGTTTCGTTGAAGCTAGTAAAATGAAACTGGCTACGCAAATAACACAATAATTGTTTTTTATTTTATTTTTTTCGTTGTGAAACAGTACCATTCAGCAACGCACCTGATAGTATCGGCCTCGGTGGTCGCGCATCAATTGATTGCGGAACGAATCAGACAGCATTTTCACTGATTCACGGTCATAAAACCATCGACTGAGTTGTAAAAAATAAAATAACAAACTAAAGCAGTCTGGTAGCAGGTTTGGTTGAATTTGAGCCTGACATGTTCATTGGTTGGATATCAGTTGGCAAATCAGTTCAACGCTGTAATTTTGAGGAAAAGTTCGAAAATCAATTCACGAAACCATACCTAAAAATGATCACAGTGACATAATGGCTGCATTTGTTCGATTGCCATTGCGCGAAAATGTCGGGCAACGCGCCGCTGACGCACTTTTCAAAGTACAAATCGCCGCCGATGTCGTATTCCCACATTTCGCAGGACATTTGGATGAAAATGAACACCTGAACACAAAGCGATAACATGTCACCTAAAGTGCACTCCGCACAAACAACGAACTGGCCAGCGCACCATGGCACTGCTGGAGCGAAACACAATCCTCGTGTCCTCCGTGACGTAGCCGCAGTTCACCGGGGCGCCTCGGTTCCACAGGTCGCACACCGACAGACGAAACCCAAAGTAGTCCAGTTCTTTGTTGACACGCATCACCGAGTGGATCATTCGCTTTCGTATGCGCCACATGTCCGACCGACTGAGGTACTGCTCTTTGAAGCACAGCTCAACCGAGTTCAGACTCACCTACGGTCGAAAAGCATCTGCATTAGTGGCGTCACTTCAACTGAGCTGCACTTCTGGAAGCGCTCAGCTTATGCTGATTGGCCAGAATCACAACCAATCTATGAACGAGCTCGAGGATGCAATAAAAATGATGAAAACACACCATTCAAAGGTATTTTTAACCATCAAACCCATCCCAAAAGCACATACGGCCGCCAGATTGTCGACGCGTCGCACGGACACGTCGGTGTAATTCTTCAGGCGAAACTGCACGGCGATGCTCTGCTCGACGCTCAACGTCTCCTTGTGCGTGAACTCCGGGTATTCGCGGTCGTAGCTGAGCAGCACCCTGCTGCCGCTGTCCCCCTCGTGGTACAACTCGACGAGCTCGCCAAGCTTCAGGTTTGGCGTCAGTTCACGGTGGTTGATGACGAGCTCTGATTGGCCGTACCGCTGATCCGTGCGCTTGTGCAGCCACAGTTTCATCGGGCGACCACGCGTGGCGCTGCCGACGCTCACTTGCTGCTGCTGACTCGTTGATTGCAGCGACGTCATTGCTGTGGGTTTCTGAACTTTCGGAAAAAGGTCGGTTCCGTTCAATTTGTTCAACTATAAAATTAAAACCTGCGAATCGTGCGCAAAGGACACTTCTGTATCATATTTACAAGACAGTTGATTTAGCGTGTGGTTTAAAGCATCAAATGCAGCCAGCCGTCAGTGCTTTCGGATGTTAGCACAAAGTCATACGTTTACTTCCACAGTCGATGTAAAACGGTGGTGGAGGAACCGATGGTTTTCAATAAAAGCAAAAGGTCAATCATTTTCACACAAATTTCATTTTCACTTTAACAATCATCACCAAGATTGAAATCAATTCAGAAACATCAATGTGGCGGCATGAAATGACGAGCAAATGGAAAACAAAAAGTCAAGAAACAATCATTTTTTTCAAAAATAACAACTGATCATCAACTGATGAACACGCGGACCAATACACAAAACTATTTCGTCGAAACTTCTGACAAAAAAAGAAACTATCAATCATTCCTGGAAATTTTCTGCAAAAACCAGACACATTTTACCAGTCAATAACCAAAATCCCAAAGAGCAATGTACAAAACCAAATACACGACACATCCACTGAAACGAAATGTTGAAAAAGAAACACAACAAACAAGATCAAAATCAAAATGAAA
This sequence comes from Theristus sp. LFF4_11, assembly GCA_030248135.1. NCBI lineage: Eukaryota > Metazoa > Nematoda > Chromadorea > Monhysterida > Xyalidae > Theristus > Theristus sp. LFF4_11. The sequence goes on from JASANC010002112.1 coordinate 23,078, forward strand.
TCAATTTGTTTTCAACAAGTTTTCTGGTAGCAATATTGTCATTTCCCTTTTCATGAAAACTCGCAAGAACATTTTAAGAACTCTTTAATCAGTTATTCACACTGCCAATCAACACACCTCTTTATAACATCTCACAGCAACGGATGAATTTCACAGAACATAATCGAGTTCGTAGCGCACGAACGCGTTCTTTGATGTGTTCGGCACGCGCGGATAGCCGGCGACCAAGGCGTCCTGGCTGCCCAGCAGCAAATTGTTGTACACCTTCCAGTACGGCTCACGCACTTTGCGTGCTGGGTGGTACAGTCCCTGAGAACGGCGGCAAGTAGCGTTTGAACTTCTGAGTTTGTTTTCAAAACTTCAAAAAATCATTTCAGCGTCTCAGATGGTAGTGCATGAACAGATCGTTTTCATTGCAACCACTCAAAGATCTTGGTGATTGTTCGATCATCACGGACGCGACTCCGCAAAACAAACATTGAAGTTGAAGTCTCCGTGAAACATCAGCAGAAACAACTGAAAGCAAGTGTTCAATGCCAGTCCCCGCCCACCTGCAGGCAGTACTGTAGGACTCGATTGGGGCCGAGCGACACGCGCATGCCCTCGAGTGCAAATATGAAGCGCTGTATGACGTGTGGACTGGTCTCGAACACATTCGGCCAGACGTAGTTCAGCAGGTGCGTCAGCGCGTCCTCGCAGCCGAAGCCGAACACGCCCAACGACAGGTGCGCGACGGCGTCCATGGCGATCTGACGGTGCACCAGGTCGCTGCAAGCAACGCAAAATGGTGTATTGTGGGTGTAGAGTGAGCTGGTGCCGTGCAAGAGCGAATTAGGAGAAAACTGTACGAACTGCATGGATACAAAGAACGATCGCTGATTGGTTGCGTTTGAACCAGCAGCACTGATTGATTGTATTATTCCGAGCAACCAACCGAACTGCGCAGCCCTATTGCGAAGTTCAGTATTAGCAACTGCATCACCAACCGTTCCATGAGCGCGTCGACCAACAGCGGCGCCACCGCATACACGTAGTCCTTCGCCATTTCACCGATGTACTGGAAAAGAAGTTCATTACAGCTGTTCAAAAACGAGCGTGCAGCTAGCAAAACCGACCACGACAGCTCACCTCAAACATGAAGCTCAACGCCTTGAGCACGCCATTCTGCACGTTCAACTCCGGCACACGATACTCGTTCATCAACGCCGGCAGCACCGTGAACGGCGCGCACGTCTCGGCGACGATCGCGATGGCCACCGTGGTGCACACACGATTCTGACGCTCCTGCACCTTCAGATTGTTCAGCAGCGTCGCCAGCACGTCGTGAGGACTGCAACAGAAAGACGGTGATTATTGTGGGTGGACGATTCGCGTTGAAATAAGTCAAAATACAGTACTAACATTTATAATTCAAGTCAGCACCTCTGCAACAATGCAGAACAATAAGGACTACTGATCACCAAAGAATACCCTGGATAATATGGGTTTTGTTTGCCCATAAAACGGATTCATCAAGCACCGTGGACTGACCCAATAGCTTTGGCGATGTAGCCAAACGTGTTCACGGACGCCCGTCTGATTGCCTTCTTGTGCGCCTTCAGCAGTTCGAGCAACTCGAAGCAGATGCGCATCCACTCGCGTGCCGACACGTACTCGCTGCCGCGGTCTGCGATGCGACCCACCAAGTCGATGCAGTTCTCTTGCACCTTCTCGTGACTGAAATGAATGGAGCAATGCAACTAAATAATCTAAAGCAATGCTGTATGTGGCTCAGCCAATCACCGGGTCCGTGTAACAACAAGATTAAAGCAAAAAAGGTGTCAAAACAGATACAAGATATCCAATTGTTAGGAAACGAAATTCGCAAAACAAACTGACCGATTTTTCAGAATAGGCGTCAACCTTGGCAGCAGGTCCTTGATGGGCGGTGTCATCTTTGTCATGCCAATCACGTTCACAATTGCCTTCAGACCGCCCAGTATGGAGCCCAACACTTCCGGGTACTCCTCGCCGAGGTATTCATACAACACAACACCGAGATGACCCATCAGTTTCTCCTGGAAATGTTTGTGAGCGTTTCTGCAAATTGAAACACACACAACCACCAGGTGATTTGGTAATCAGCATGCAGGGTTGCAAAAAACTGAAAGTGAAACTGCGTGAGCCTGACCTCCTGGCAGACTTTCATGACAGGCGCGATGCGTTGGATCAAGTCAGCCGCCTGCTGACGAACTTTGGCAGCTTTGTTGTTGAGACGCCAGAGAATGGTGCCGCATATCTGGGGCAGGTACGGCTTGACACGTTTGCCGAGCGAGTTGCACACCGTGCCGAAGCCGTCCAGCATCACGTGGTCCTGCAACGACAACACGCATTGCATGCTGATTGTTTGTGTGGTTTTTGATAGAAAGCCAGGAAAACAATGAAAAAACTCAAGAATGCAAGTGACAACTGAGCACCTCCATTGTTTGTTCTTGGAACGCGTACAAAATGCCGTCGATCAATTGCTCTTCCAGTCGACTGTCGATGTCAGCCGAACCCATGTTCTGCAAAAACGTCAAAAATCAAAAATCAAAAAAATGCAAAAATCCTGAAAAAAACGTAATTCCAACGACACAAGCGAAACATACTGAAAATGCCACAGAATAAAACCCCGAAGAAAAAACGGGTTTCACATCTGAGGAGCATAAAAGATGAACAACAATACAAAGGTTTTTTTTAACCTGCATGATCTGTTCGATCGTCTCCATGACCATTTTTCTGTATTGTTCGTTCTCATCCTTCAAGTCGTCCACGATACGCGAGATGATTTCGGCCGAGCCAACTTTGGCCGCAATCTCCACGGTTGTATCAACGAGCTGAAATTGTGCGGTTCATTTGCTCAAAATAAACCCCGACACCGCATACACTGACGCTCATGTTTCAAAAAGAGAATAAGGTGCGAGCGAACAAAACGATCAGCCACTGTGGATATTGATGGTGTGTTTACAAAGAAACGCCGAAGTGCGAATTGAAACAGAACCCAGCCAGCAACCTGTCTGTAATTGCGTCGGTCGAGCGCCATCCGATGGTTCCAGAAGTGGCGGAAGAAGTGCGGCAGAATTTCCTCGCGGATGTAGGGCGCCTCGACGCCGTCGGTGGCGCAGCATTGTTTCACCACCTGAAAGAGGCACAGAAATCGAAAATGACGTGCTCATGCGGCAACAGTGAACGAGACCGAAGCAACGATGCGTCACCTTCAGCACAATCTTCTTCATCTCCTCGTCCGGCGACGCGAACTCCCGGATGAGAATGAGCATCACCTCGCGCGTGTAGTACGACGCGTACTCGGCATCCATCAACGGGATCAGGTAGCCAATGGCCTTCAGGAACGCCGCCAAGCCCTGCACCGCACGCACATTGCTTAGTTGTACTTTGCAATTTGTAACTTCGTGATATAATTTCAAAGCATTTTGTATGTTTCCAGCTGTGCGTGGCCACACCATTGTGTAACATGCAGTGACAGTGTTGCATTGCAACGCACCTTGCCGCGATGCGTGCGAATGCCCTTCCAGAGCGGCTTCAGCACCGAGTCGAACGCCTCGATGCCGTAGGGCGTCGCAGCCTCGGCCAACGCAGCCAGCGCCAGCGCCGTGATCGTGCGCACTTTCTGCTGCTCGTCAACCAGGCCTGCGCACGCACAAACACATCTCTTATGAATCGATCTCTGAGACTGCAGAACAGAGCTACATTCTACGATACGTCAAAACGGGAGCGACAAGCAACCACTGTCCGCTGCAACTGACCGCCCTCGATGATTTCGACGAGACTCTTGAGATGCGGCAGAATGGCGCAGCCCATGAGGATGGCGATCTGCTGCACGATCTTGATGCCCGTGTGACGCGCCTGCCACGACTTCTTAGACTTGCAAACCGCCTTCAGGAATGGCAGCAACGCTGGGATACCTAAAAACACAAACATTCCTTCACATTGAAAAAAACACTGCACACCCGGGCCGCTCACAAAACAGACAAACGCATGCCATTTATGCCCATTCACCTGTATCAATTGATGAGCAAAATAATCTCAAAAAGAGAATATCTGTGTTTGAATGAATCTTGCTCACTACGGTCCACGCACGTACCCAAGGCCGATGCGACCACAGCGAACGCCCTCGCCGTGGTGTTGCGCACGTACTCGTCAATGTTGTCAATGTCCGGCCGCATGGTGCTGATCATGGTGGCCAGGCCAGCCGCCTTCGCCAGATTACTGATGATCTCACGACCCTCCACCCGAGCGTAGTAGTCCTCGTCGATCAGCAGGGGCTCGATGACCACTAGGATCTGGAAGAGGTCGTAAAAATGAAATGTGGAAAAGCAGAATCGATACGGAGCAACGTATGTGGGAAACAGTAGATCATGCGAACAACAAGAAAGTGTGAAACCAAACAAATGAGCGAAAAACTAATCATACAACCTGAAACAAAATGGATGAAAGCAATCCAGCACATTAGCGCCACCGACCTTATGCACGTAGGGTCTCACTAAGTCGTCCAGTTTGTACAAGATGCGATCGATGACTTTAACGAGCAAGTGGCGTTCCTGGTCCTCGAGTGTCGGCGACATCAGCAACGGCAGAATGTGATTGAACAGCGGCGCTGCGCCGAACCAACGCGCTTTCTCGGTGATTTTGCGCAGTGCAGACTGCAATTAGAGTGGAAATACTCTAAATAAATAAATAGAATATTCCAATTTCGTTACAATGGCAAACACAATTGAAAAAAGAGCATGACACGTTTTTGGCGAACCTTTCGCATGGGCGGAGTGCCGTTTTTGATCTTCAACAAGTAGGTCATGATCTCGCGTTCCTTCGCCTCGTCCGGCGTCAGTTCGCTCTCATCCACGTCCGCGAGCAGCTTGTCAAAGTACTGAATGTCCTCCGGCTTCAGCGGCGGCAGACTCTGATCCTTCGGCTGCGTGTCCAGCAGCAAGTTCTTGTCGCCGAGTGTGCCCCTCTCCGGCGTGCCCTGCATCACGAAACCGCCGGCGCCGGACAGCGGCGTTGGCGTGGCCGTGAGACGACGCGCCGGCGTACGAATCGGCACGTAGCCCATCGGCGGCTCCAGGATCTGCAACGTGGGCACTTGCAGTTTGTTGGTGTCCATTGCCGTCAGTGAACATGGAAGGGTGCCATTTTATTGCAATGCTTTGTTGACGCAAACATACAAGATGCGTGAAATTTTAAATATTGTCCGATCCCATGGTTGCTTCTTGTCTTTGTACTGACCAATCAGCATGCCAGCCTTGTGCTCCTCTTTCACAGTGCATAACTGACTGTAGACACCGATTGCTGCGCACCTTATAGCCAGCAGGGAACAATGCCTCCAGTTCCTCGTCAGACAACGGTCTATTGCGTTCGTCAATCTCCTTTTCCCATCGCCACGCCTGCATCTGCTCAGGGGTCATGCCCCCTAACTGATTCGGATGCGGCGTTTGCAGTGCCATCGCCGGTGTGCCCATTGGTGTTGTACCACCTGGAAAGAAAAAAAGAAAAATACGAGGTTCCATCTTCAAAAAGGACGAATACAAAGAACCAGAGAATCACGGGATGTCGTTTTTTGACATTACAAAACTGATAATCGCACATGTCCAACAAAAAAAAACAACCAGAACCAGATGCAGGCAGGCACGCCCACTGACCGGGTGTCATCATCGACGGCGTCATCTGTCCGCCGGTTGGTGTGAACATGCCAGCCGGTGTCCCGCTGGGCGTGAACTGTCCCGGCGTGGTCGCCCCGGCCGCACCGCCGATCTGCGGCGTTTGCGCTGGCGTCAGATCCCAACGACTGCGACGTTTCGATGCCGACGGTGTGTCTTCGACCTGTCGGCGGAGTTTGACAGATTCACAATCACAGAACACAATTGTTTCACAAGTTTCTTGACTGTGTGCTTCATATGGACAGTATCGTGTCCCTTGCATGGCGCATTTCATCGGCTCACCTTAACGGACGGTTCGGACGTGTCGCGGTCGGTGCCGTCAGCGCGCGGCGTCTCCTGCCCGCCTGGTGTCAGCGCGCCGGGGGTCATGTGCTCTGAAGGAAAGCGAATGAAACATTCATGACCAGAGACAAGAGCCACCCGCAAGCACAGACGACGAGGAGCACGAACCGCGCGGCGTCTCGTCCCATCTGTTGCGCCGCGGCGTCTGCGTGGCCGCGGGCGTGGCTGCGCCGCCGGGCGTCGCGTCCCAGCGTGCCGCCGTTGAGGGCGTCGCCGAGGGCGTCTGAGCGCCACTCGGCACGTGGCTCGGCGTCTCGTCCCAGCGTTGCACGGCCGGCGTCGCCATCTGAACGCTTGTGCTCAGCTTTAGCAGTGCTGTTCTTGTTTGCTATTGTAATCAGTTGCTTTGTATAAGATAACAGAGTCTTGAAGCATCTAAGCATCTCAAACGTTAGCTGTCTTTTTTGACTGGCAAAAGCTAGTGGGGTCATCGAAAATGTTTCACAATATTGTGGGTGAGCGCTTTCCCACGATGTCTCTCTAGGGTGTCCCGATTCCCGGCTAGTGTCGCGCGTCGCGCAGCGCCTGGAGAGGGGTTGGCTACGTTGCGCAAAGCCCGTTAGAAGAGACAAAATTTTCACAAATGAAATAAAAAGTACTTGGAAATTAAATTGCGAATGTTACGCATCTTTCAACCAATCAGGACCATGACCTTGCCTGACACCTATTTCAGTGTAAAAAACCGTCTTTGTCTTTCGTGCATCGAACACAAAGTTCCAACCGCACGGATGTCAATCAATTTGATGGCATTTCAGCACCACAGTGCCTGACCTCAGCAATGTCGAGTCGCTTCTTCGGTGCCATGCTTGGCGTCGCTGCGGCGGAGGGCGTTGCGGGCGTGGCCGAGCCCCCACCGAGCACCGGCGCCTGCGGCGTGTCCACGTCCCAGCGTTTGCGTTTCGCCGGCGGTGCCTCGTTCGTCGCGGCCTCTGCCGTCTTACCAGCGTCCTTGTTGGCGACCTGTAGCTCGCCCGACTTCGCCTTCTCCGTCATCTCTTTGCGAACGGCCGCCTGTGAGAAACAATGAGTGAGTCAGAATTATGTCTCAAGTGCTTCAAAATGGAGATAATGAGGCAACCCCTTTTCTGCATTTGATGTTTGCTAGACCAAAATGCACAGAACGATCAAACAACTTGATTGTTTGTGTATTTGCGTCATGATCAACGTTCAGATTTCAGTTCTTTTGGCACCATTCGGCACACAAAGAAAAACACCCAATATGCGACTTTATTTCAAAAGCAAGCCGAAATGCCCAAAACAATCTTTCAAGCGAACGCTGAAACGACCTTTTCCACTTGTATCTGCTGTTCCCGCATGATCGTGGCGTACGTTCGCGAGCGCACGTCGGGCGTCTTCTCGCCTGCAAATAGAAATACGTTTGGAAAGATGCTTTGAAACGGCGTTCGATGGAAATGTGAAACCGAAACGGTAGAAAACAGCTGCACACCACGAAATACGATCGATTTTTTGCACTGACGTTTTACGTTTTTTTCTTTTCTAAAAATCTATCTGACAACTTGTCGATTCAATTTCCGAGTGCGCTCGCTTTGAATTGCAATCACAAGCTCAAAATCAAAACATTATACCTTCGTTAGTCGCACCGAGCTGCAGAGGGACAAAAACATTAACACAACACAATCCTGCGAAGGTGGGGGGGTGAGCTTTTGATTGCAGTTCTTAAACTACACCTGAATGGAAACCGATTTCCTGTACCAAATTTTGCGTCTATATGAACGATACCGCCATGTTTTTTCAACTTTCGTATCGGTAGGCAGCTTTTTCTCGGTCGAAATTGTCACACAGAGAAGCAAAGGAAGCTGTTCACTCTAGAATTATATCTCTTGTATTATTAGACCGCGTGTGTAGCTCAGGGTTTTGACGCGTGGGGTGTGGACAGATTTCATGTTGTGAAGGATGCATCGCAAATTCGCAATCATTTCTTGGAGTTGAAAACCTGTTTTTTGTGCAAAAACCTCCAACATTGATTGTCAATACCGGATTTGCCACGCAACCTTCTACTTAATCCTGCACCCTATTCTAGCAAAAATATTAGTGACGCTTCAACTTTATTTTAAAATGTTGCAGGTGCACAGACTTGTTTCAAGTGTCGTAGATTGGAAAAAACGTCTGCTCAGTATTTCTCACTCACTCAGTGGGCCAGCGAAAAAACAGTGAAAATGTTTCCCTATAAACATACAACAACGTGAAGGCTAAGAGACAACAGGTTTTGGAGCGGAGTGTCAGCCGCGATCTACGACCACAAGTTGCGTGTTTTCTCGTGTGTGTCAGCACAGAGACGCCAGACCTTGACAATGGGGAGGGTGACCAGTTAGTGAGGTTTCGCAAAAACACGTTCTTCACAACCGATCACCACGCTGGTCCAATCAAAAACACCCTCGTCTTCAAAACTGCCAACACTCATACTTAAAAGTACCTTCCAGCATTTTCAAAACAGACCAATGAACTGGTGATAAGATTGGTTCAGACGATACGAGAACATTGAAGAATTGTGCAGCAATAAACCAAGCGAAATTCAATGCAACAAACAACCAACCAAACCAATGCGTTTTGAATCGGCAAATATACACGAAGTCTACCTCGTTCCAGAAATTGTGTATTTCGTCCACAAAGGAAATCAAAGGCGTTCGCTTGACGAAAACAACAAACGAGATAAAAAGAAATGTTGGAAATGCAGAATGGAGAAAAACCGAGCAAACACCCACCATCAGCAAATGGATCTGGTCGGTCCGGTGAAATCTGCTGCTGCCGCCGGCGTGCGTGATAATCGTCCTCGCGATCGGCGATTGTTTTTGTTCTTGTCGCCTCGAATGGGTCAACTTCCTGCAATCACAAAATAATAATGCTCAAATTAAAAAAAAATCCTTATCACAAGAAGTTTTTCACAAAAGTGCCCACTGCCATCGCAATTTCTCAGCGTTGGTGTACCTTTGCATTTTTCGACGCCTCCTCCACGAATAGTTTCGGTGCTGTGTACAGTGTGCTTCGTTTTACAACGCCAACGCCAAGCTTTGCGGGCGCCAAGTCGTCGTCTTCCTGAACGAAAAGCAAAACGCGTGAATGGTGCGGAAGAACAAAACACAATGGTGCAACGATCGTTCAGTTACGTCCGCAATAATATTGCAACATGTTGAATGCATAGTATGCGCATTGGCATTAGCATGGCAGCAACGACGCAATCAGCAGCATCAACCATTCTCAGTCAACCAATCGCAATCGCCAACACAACAACGCACGTCATCTCTGTCGTCAGCAGCAATCGACGTGTCATAGCCTCCTCGTAACGGACCATCGTAAATTTCTTTGTCGTATTCTCCAGTTGCCCCAAAAGCAACCTTGTTTTGTGCACCACCTGCATCGCCGTTCTCGACGTCGTCGTCGGCGTCAGCAGCCGGTCTCTTTCTCGATTGCAAACGATTTGCTTCCGCCTCGATTGCTGAAGAAACATGAATAAAAATATCAAATGGTGAATTAAAAAAACTGTCAAATGTAAAGTGAATTCTGTATCTATTTCCAAAAATACGGTTATAAATTGGAATTCACAATTAAAAATGACAACCGTTTTTCGACTACCTTCACGAGCTGCCGCCGCTGCCGCTGCCCTTGTCAAGGGTCCGCCAGACATTGTTTTTATATATTATGTGTCAAATGTTGAACTGGCTAAAGAAAAGAAAGAAACAACATCTTTTCCATCTCTTTCAACAACATTGGGAACGGAACTAGAATTGGTAAACAAAAATCGATTTTTTAAATGAATAAAGAAACAAAAAACGCCGATCAAGTTCGAAAAAAATTTTCCTCTAATATGCTCTGAAAACCTCATTTTTTGGCACAATGTCTTCAAAGACAAAAATTTTGCGATCAGATTGTTAGAAATTTTTTTCAGTATGGATTTCGTTGACCAACATCAAGCTGCCATAAATCAAAAAAAAAAAAAAAAATAATGTAGGCTAAAACAAGCCAAAACTCAGCCCATTTGCATCAATTCACACAGGCGTATGTTCAATTGCGGCTCTCTAATTGCGTCCTGAATAGTTGCAGCCCGCTCAGTGCGGCCCGTTCGATTGCGGCCCGGAGAATTCGGGCTCGGGCAATTCCGGCCTGGCGAATGTTTCTCGAGCTATAGTGTACCAATTGTACCGTGTTTCGTGAGCTTCGATGGGTCAAACAAATCACGGCAGAACAGTTTTTTTTCAAAAACTCACGTTTCAAAGAGCCATTTATGTAAAAGCAAGGCAGAAGATAAGGAGACCTATACTAACTTCTGGTTAGTTTTGGAGTTGGATTTTGCTGAAGTTTGGTTTTCTTTTTTTTGCAATCATTTTAAAATCGTCGATTGCGTTGGTGGATTGTGGAATGCGACAAAAACAATCCTCCCAACTCCCACTAGTTTATCGGTCGTTCTGGGGAAAATTCGCCGAGCCGGAATCGTCCGGACCGGAAATATTCAGGCGGGAATCGTCCGGGCCCAAAATATTCGGGCCGGAATTGAACCGGGTACGAACTCTTTGAACCGGGCCACCAATGTGTAAGAAAAACGGGCAAAGAAGAAAAAACAGTAAAGAGCGTGAAGTTAACTTTAATTAACCTATATATTTTGTGACTTA
>JASANC010002113.1:0-37457 GCA_030248135.1 Theristus sp. LFF4_11
GCCAATAAAAGCTTTGCATTCAAAAGAACAAAAAATGCATACCGTGTATCCAGCAGCAATTTCCTCTGAACTCGAGTCTGAATTAGTCTCCACAATTTGAACGGTTACGTAACGTTTGAGAACGTGTGCAGGTAAGTTGTCCACAGTGTTACTCGATACTTGGAGGCTAAAAAAGCAGGAAATAAAATTATCAGCCAATGTTATTCAACGAAAAAGAAACATGTAAAACAGTTTTTCACATCATAAAATCAAGATGAATCGGCCAAACAAGATTAAATACGCAACCATTTACGGTATTTATCTGAATGAATAAACCCAACCAACAAACCGTTCTGTTGTCACTTGGGGAAATCGATAAAATGAAAATGTGAAGAACACATTTGACGGCAGTGGACTTGTAGAAGTTGAGGTGCGAATCCTACAGAAAACGCAATCATTTTGAGCATGTTTTTTTAATTAGTTCATTGATGGTGATTTTTTGGCAAATGGAAATACTGCATTTGTTTTAAGAAAGTTTCAAAGACATGATGAACTATTTCTTACCTGGCCAACGCCAGAAACTGCACGATCACTTCGTTACAATTCAACGGATCCTGTAGTTCAGCAGTAATCGAGGTTGATCCAATTGTCGAGGGCTGTTGTGGGTCGACCAGAAGTGGCAGGTCGCCGTGACGATCGTGGATTCGGGCGAAATTCGCCGTGCTCAAAACGGCAAACACGTGACGCGGGATTGCAGTGGCACTAAAAGAACGGTTGAACATACATTGTAGACTGATTGATTGATTGATTGATTGATTAAATGATTGATTGGTTGACTGATTGTTTGACTGATTGATTGATTGAATTGGTTAAGTGATTCATCAGTTAATTGGTTGATCTTTAGTTGATTGATTGATTATTACTTGATCAATTAACTAATTGATTTACTATTGATTGATTGATTGAACGAAACTTTCCGAGAAACTACATGAATATGTGTACCTGTTTGCCAACAGTTGCATGTTTGGAAGTATCTTCGGCTGACCAGGCGCTAGGGTTGGAATTTCAATGAACGTCGCCGCCGGGGGAAACGGGGACCGACGTTTCGTAACATCAGTTGGCTCGTATGTCGGTGTGATCACGGTGGGATACGTGATCTCCGGTTTTCTCGAGTCCTCATCCGAGCCGGAGCCGTCCCTGTTTCGGAGAGAGCAGTGAAGAGAAGCTGTGAAAGAATTGCTGCGATTCTCTACCTTCCTCTCGTGGTAGAGAGTTTGCACATCTGCTGATCAAGTGGCTCAAATGCAACTACGGAATGACCGAGTAAACATGGCAGCTTTTTTCAGGGTGCAAGGAGCGCGCGAAATTTAAATGAAAGAAAACAGACGTTCAGAAACCAAATTGTGTGCCAAATTTGACGCGTTTTTTGGATGAATGGATTTTTCGTGCTGTTCTGTTCATTCTTTCTCCCTTGAACACATGATTAGGAGTTATGTTGGCATTTTTGAAAAAGACAACTCCTAGTTTGCGACTGATCCCGCCTTGATGGGCTGTCTTATTTATTCGGCCATACTGTACAAAACAACAACTGACACAAAATGGAATAAACGTTATTCTCTGGAGAAAAACACACATGGATCGACAGAATTGTCAACATCGAAAATTTGCGAAAATCGAAACATCGAAAATCATCGACTATTGAATATCAGTCAATCCCTAGCAAAGCACACAACATCTGCTCACTTGTGTTTCGGTGGTGGTGGCAATGCCGGTCTGCCTTGGCGCGGCGGTGGTGTGGGAATTTTCGGCGCTGCCGGACTCTTCTTGACCACGACGGCAACTGGCTTGCGATCAGGCTGGTCGGTTGCTTGCAACGCGATTGGCTGGTGGTGCATTTGATCGCGAGCGCTGCTTGCGCTGCTTCTATCATCCGACGCAAGCGAGACGGCCGCTGGATCGGACCCTCGACGTCTCTGGAAATTAAAAGATTGTTGCGAAAATTGCTGCAATTACCGTATTACCCCCAATAAACCCCCATGGGGGATTAATACGTCAGCGACTTTTAGGGGTGGGGGTTTATTGGTGGGGGGGGGATTATTGGTGGGGGGGGTTTATTATACAAAAATTTCTAGGGGTGGGGTTTTGTTGAAAAATGGCAAAAATACCTTGCATGGCAGGCAAGAAAGTTGCAGAAACTTCTACTTTTCACAGAGATTTCCTTTTGTAACAGCCTTTTGTAATGAAATTACCATTAACTCATCCATTTGGGGCCTTTGGTAGCACAATTTCACCAATGTCACTGCATTCAACCACTGAATTCGCTGGGTATGTGTTTCAAACAGGTTTCCAATTAACCCCCATGGGGGATTATTTGTGGGGGGGATTATTTGGAAACTGGTCGGGGGGGTGGGGGTTTATTGGTGGGGGGGGGATTAATGGTGGGGGGGGGGTTTAATGGGGGTAATACGGTACATTGTAGTTAACAGTTAACAAAAACAGGAATTTTGTTCCTCCAAAGTTGCTTCTAGATCTTTTGGAATGCAATGAACCAATTAGTTGTTTTTGATTTTTGAAGATCGATGAAGATGATGACTATATGGGAAGCACGCATATCCTTCCTTGAAAATCAGGTTGATCCATATGTCTTACATTGAATCATAAAAGCCAAATGACAGAGTATCGGAAATCAATGAAAAAAATCAAAGATTCAACCAACCTCCGATTTCAACACAAATTGAAACTGCACAGCAACAGAGGACAGAATCACTCGATCGCGACTGCTATTACTTCGAATCGACCCAAATCGATACAAGTTTTTGAACGTCAGCGTTTTCTCAGGATTTGCGATTGGGCCACCAAATAAGGCAATTGTCACGAGATCTTTGGATGATCGCGGACCGTCAAATGGGGACCAGACGCCCCAGCAGACCGTGACACGTTGCGATGGCGCGTTTGTCTGCCGAAGACAATGTTTTTTTCAGTTAGACTCGCGAATCTTACCGAAATTTACCTGATTTGTTCAGTTCAGTTCAGCTTTTATTTAGCACTGAAGTGCATGTACAAAATGTGCAAAATTACAGGCCAACCGCAGCTGGGTACATTGCTCTAACTGGCATTGTCCTCATTTGTTGTTTGGCCAATCAGTTTGCCGTTTGTCATTGCGTTGGGTCTTTTGACAAAAAAACAAAACAATAAGCATCAATTTTTTCATCTTTTGTGCGTCGATGTCACCAACAGGCCATGAGCACCTAAAATTCTCAATTCTCAGACCATTTTGGCATCGACTCCGATCAAATAATCGAGCGCAAACACGATCGCCATTCCCGGATCGTCGGACAAACCGTCGATGTCGACGTTGCCGCGAACGACATAGTTGACGTTTGACACTCTGAAAATATGATTGGTTTTCAAAAAACTAGCTCGCTGATTGGCGGAATCCAGTCGATTCAACCATAAATCAAACAACAAACCTCCGATCGAGACTGGACGCGCGCACCGGCAGCGTTTTACTGGATGTGCTCTCTGACGAATGTCGACGTTGCGTCAGTGATTGCTGATGTTGTGCATCATCATCTGACTCCGAATATAAGTAGTAGGTGCCCGGTTCTTTCACGAATCGCCAGCCGTTGTTGATGCCGATCTGGAAAATGAACAATTGATCAATCGATAAATCACCCAAATAATCAACCAATCCACCGATCATTCATTCATTCACAATCAATCAATCAATCAATCAATCAATCAATCAATCAATCAATCAATCAATCAATCAATCAATCAGCCAACCAATCAATCAATCAACCAACCAACGAATCAATCAACGAATCGATTGATTAATAAAACAAGCTTTTAAGCAATTAATCAGTCAATTTTACCCGAATCCGTCGTTCCTTTACAACCATGTTGCCATTCTTCCTTGTCCCCTCAGCCACCGATTTGTTATCGGAGAACAGGCGCTCACGATTTATGAGCTCACAAAGTTGTGACTCGATACGATCGGCGTGGTGGCCCATTTGAACGCTGAGGTTTGTCAGTGTGCCCGGCATTGACGGTTTTAATTCCGGCGCGTTTAGAAGTGAGCCTGCAAACGAAAAGAGGTTTACAAGTGTAGCTCAAACGATTATGTGAGAAAATGTTACAAAAATTTTGCCCCATCTATAAGCATCGTCTTAAAATTCCAGAACAACAACAAAACATAAACAACCAGCTCCGGAGCTCGTCAATCCGGGCACCAAATCTGCCGGTCCATAAAGACAGTTCTCCTTTAACAAATGCACGACCGTCTTCAGAACGCGATGCAACTGAATAGCCAGCTCGATCGATCCGCCTGATGGCGTTGATGCACCATCAACGTTGTCCAAAGACAATCGTTGCTGCTGATGTTTCGCAAGACGCAACATGCTGCCGGTGTACAGATTGACTCTGGAAATAAATGACATGCAAAGCTTGCGAACAACGACCGTCGCGTTTGCCTAAAAAGTAAAAAAAGTGTTGTTTTTTTGCTGAGTTGCCATTGATTGGTTACTCAATGATTTGTTGAACTTTTTGGTGACTCCGTGTCTTCAATGTTGCCTTATCCTTCTCTAACGCGTTGTTCAAATCAACAGACTATACTCACTTTGACAACGGCACCGTTGAAACATCAGCGATGTCAGTCATTGGCCGTCCCACCTTCTCCAGTGGCACCACCGTCCAGCCAATCAGCCGTTCAGAATACGCATTTCGATCGTTTTCATATTGGCATTCGCTCTTCTGCGGCACATTTTGTCTTTCTGCCAGCTGAAGCGCGAGACCAACATCGGCCTTTCGCGTGTGTCGAGTGTAGAGATAGATGCACTGGATGGAAGATGAAAGATGGATTTGGATTGGAGGTGGACTAGGAGCAAATGATATAGAATGTTCTCTGAAAAACACTGGCTTGCCGACGTGTCTTCAGAAAAGCTTGCCTAAGGATCACATACGTACCACGGCATTGCTGTTGGTTCAGGGTTGAATTCGGATGAAATGCTTGTTGTGCTTTGCCGACTGCGGTGCATTTTTCACTTCACAGTTTTTCACGGTGATTTCACGGCAAGACCACAAGTTTCAACAAAAAGTTCCATACCTGCGTGAAAACCAGATGTCTCGTGCCGGTCACCCAGCGGCTGTTCCATGGTCGCCCGAAAAACCGCCCGTGTGCCGAATCGAAAAGGCACGCCCGCAATTGATAACGTGACTGCGGTTCGATCTGGAATTAAAAAAAGAATTTTATGAATCACTTTGATATTTCTTGTGACAAAAATCAGAAGAAAAGTAAAAGACTGTTGCCAGTAAAAGCGCCAATTGCCAAAACACTGAATCGATTGTTTGTCAGGCAACCTTTTCTTTTTTTTGTCTTTCAACAGGAGGAGAAAAATGACAAGAAATTTCTTCAAGTTCTAACAACAAACCCGAGGTAGAAACGTGTTGTTGAAGGAAATCGCAAAGCAGAGTGGTGTGGTTTTGCGTGCGGAATCAGGCTCATTTGTGGTTTTCTTGCGATCTTGACAAGCCGGAATGTGATCGGATGATTCGAAGACATCGTTCCAAATTTTCGACATTTTTTCGGTTTTTTAAAGTTGAAATGGACACTTTGCGGCTACATTTTGGCTATACAAAACAGTATGCTTTCAGTTAAATGGGCTTTTGGTTGCGATTGCAAACACACTGAAAAGAGTCCATGTTCCAGTTACAACAGTTGCTGAGCAACCGAATTTGTAACATTCAAATTGCCGCTAATCAGCTGCGTTGAAGAAAATAATTTGAAATGGTTTGCCGGTAACAAAAAAGATATTGCCTGAGTATTCAAGGAAACGGGTGTTGAAAATTGAAATAATAAATGAATGAATGAACGCTTAGCTAAATTAAACTCAAAGTCATTTCAAATATATAAGCTAAGGTTTAGATATAATATAACAAAAGTGTGCTGCTATAAAATCAGAAAAACGCTCCTTTTACAAGTGTTTCTAGTCTACCGTAAGACAGCAACAACTGCTGATACAGACATTCGACCAATGTTGTTTTTAGCACTCGTCAACAAACTTTGAGACTTGCATACAGGGTGAGCCAAAAGGTTCTATTCCAACCTCAAAATGCTCTCACTGGCTTGTACCGAGATGTTTCGAGCTGAAATTGGAACACTATTAGAACAGTTTGGAAGGTTTTCTGACCAATTTTTAGGGTATGTTATTGTTGCCCCTTATCATATCACTCACTACAGCAGAATGTCTTGAAAATATAAAAAATCGATAAATAAAGAATGCGAACGGTTGATTCAAATGTAACAATACCAAATGATGGAAGACACAACCGCAACACAAAAAAAGATGAAAAAAGCAATAATACGCACATTGTAGCTTGAAAATAACAAACGTCGAAATGCATTTGAGCTGTTGAGCAGTCTTTAATAGCGGTTCTGCTCAGAGCAGATATATTCTGGCTCACCCTGTACAATTTTTTCTGATTTTCGACGAAATTTGACGAAAACTCCCTAAACCAAACTAAAACTCACAGTCCCACAGGAAAAAAGCGAAAAAAATCAGTTTTTATTATTTTTTATCAATTCGATCAAGTTCTTTCACGTTCTTTCACGGTTGTTTCTTTCTGCGCTTCCGTTTTTTTGTCTTTTGTGTTTTCTCCAGAACATACCACATCACATTTTTAGCGCTGTTTGCAAAACAGCCCAAAAAGAGCAAGAAACAGATTCAATCAAATAAGCAAAGCATTAACAACATCGGCCCACCATGGTCGTCGTTACAAGCAACGCCGTGAAAGAAAACGGCGAACCAGCAACGACGACGGCGGCGACGACGACAAAAATCGTTCTCGCAAACAATGTCGCTGAAAATTCCAGTCAACCAATTATAAAAGCCGCTGCAACGGGCGCGACGACGACGGTGACCGAAAAACCGTCGGCCGATCCGTCCCAATCGCAATCAGCGTCGACCAGCGCCGCCGCGCCCATGATCCCGTCGACGTCGTCGTCAACGAACCTGCGCTCCTCCAACAACGTTTCCTCATTCGGGCTTCATCGTCACTTCAAGAAGGTCGATATTTAATTTGGAAATTGAAAATTTAGCAAAAAAAAAACTTTGATAATACAACCTGTTCATATTTTTAAACAACATTCAAGGTCGACATCACGCCCGATTCCTGTACGCTGCCGGCGGAGAAGTTCGAGAACTCGCCGTCGCTGCAAGAAAAGATGCCGCCAGAGCTCGAGGCGGAAGTACGGTATCTCGGCTGTGAACTGATCCAGGCGGCCTCGATTCTGCTGCGGTTGCCGCAAGTGGCGGCCGCATCGGCACAGATGCTCTACCAGCGGTATTTCTACTCGAAGTCGTTCGTGCGCTTCGATTTCGAGGTACGTTCGTTATGAAAAGTTGAGTTTTGAATTTGAAACCGTCACGATGTGCTCGGAATTCGGAAAGCAGTTCACTGTTTCAAAATTCGATTGCATGTTTTTGAGCAGTCTCTTGCAATACAAGCAGCAAAACACAGCTAAGCAGGTTGCGTTATTTTGGGTTAACACGGAGAGCGGTTGGCTGTGTGTCCCCTCAGACAAGTTACTGATTGGTAACTATAATTTGCAAAACCGATTGCGAAATCTCAACGTTCTCGCACACATTCTGCAGCACGTCGCGATGGCGTGCGTGAATCTCGCGAGCAAGATCGAGGAGAGCCCTCGGCGGCCGCGCGACGTCCTCAACGTCTTTCACCATCTGAAACAGCTCAGCAAATGCCGGCAGCACCCCGGCAGAAGGTACGCGCCTTGCAGTTTCGCTTGCGTTTTTATTATTGTGCATAATTTTTTTTTCGCAAGAAACCGTCTTGCGTTGAAGATTCCATCTTTCTCTTTCTGTGACAATGCAATATATTTTGCCGTTTTGTCTTTGTATTTTTTTGTTTTCGAGATTTTCAAGAGAAGTGGTTTTTTTTTCTTCCGGTGATCAGGATGACAATTTCACTGATTTCCATTTTTTGACAACCAACAACGCAGCGTGTGCGTGTAGTCGGTGCGGAGTTTGAAATTTCGTTCGCAATATTTTCAGATTTTTTTATGTGACTTGTTCACAAATGCTCAATACAGATTCACATACTCTTGCAGCAGCTTGTGTAGCGTTTCTAGATTGAAACTATTGTTACTAAGCTGATTAGTACAACGGTTCTGTAAATAGGGCACCCGGCAGGTTCTGTAAATAGGGCACCCGGCACAAAGCAGTTAGAACCTGTTTATAAACACTGATTCTATGCCCCACGCATGAGTCTGCAAATCATAGAAGCGTTTTCACTAAAGTCTTGTGTTGTTGTAAAGCCTGTAAGAAGTGTGATATTTTTAAAATTTAGTGCATCTTTTGTCAAAAAGAATGGAATTTATGTAATGTTGCCCCATTATTCACAGTGTTCCAGCAAGCAAGACAGTTCACAACCTCAGAGTTTCATAAGCCATTTATTCTTGCCAAACCATGTGACTGGCTTCGTTGATTGTTGGTCTGATTGTCCCATATCCAAGGACCGAGCTCTCTCTTTCGCAACGACAGGATAAACTGGTCTGGTCATCGTGGCAATTGTCGGTTAATATCGCAATAGGACAAAAAAACGGAGGTCCCATGTCGACAATAAAACCTTCAAATACTCCAATGCCTGTTTTTCATTGCTCTTGACACAACCGCATGAACGCAACTTGTTCAATTCAACTCCAGGGCGCCGCCTCCATTTTGGTGACAAACTGTTGGCAGCTGACGGCGGTTCTGTCACCGAGTGTTGTGGCTCGCTCGCGAGTGTGGGCTGGAATTGAATAGAAAAACTCAGCCCACCAGCCAGCCCCGGAATATCGGCAAGTTTCACGCGCCTGGCTCGGCTCGGCTCCCCCCATTTGGAGATATGGGGGGCCGAAAAAAAACCCGTCGATTGCTGTTATGGTCCGCTTTGGATGTTGGAATGGATTTGCGAAGCAATGAACAGGTTAGCTCGTTCGAGTTTTTCTTTCTGGCGCCAAACATTCTGATTGGGGTGACAGTTGGTTTTGATCTTGTTTCCGTTAATATGTGTCGTTATGTTTAAAACATTCAAAATTATTGTGTTTTTCTGCTGCTCATGTTGTTATTCATGGAACTTGCGGTACCATTGTACCAGTCAAAGAATGTGGTTCATTTTTATCATTACGTAAGAAGGCAGAAACACGTGTTTTTTCGGCAAACTGCGTTTTCCCAGCTGCGTGTACAGGTGAAAACGGAGCGTCGATTACAGAATCGCGTTACGAATGATGCCCATTTGTGGTCGCCTGCACGCAGGTGAGAAACGCAGTTCGGTTGAGTATTCAGTGAAGTGCAACATGACATATGGCTTGGGTTGGCTTGTTGCCACGCGTGTATGCGTAAAAACGATCTTCGGCCTGCCTGACGCACGAAATAATTTTGAGACTGTGCCTTCTGGACCTGGCTGCTTGTCGACTTGACGAGCGCGGGGGGTCATGGTCAGCGCGGTCTCCGCTTACCGGGCGAAACCGCAAAAACAGTGGCCAGCAGTCGCGGTGTCAGTCCGCAGCACACAAGACAAAAACTGACGTTGACAACCGTCGAACATCATGTTTACGCAAGCATGCGTGGCCGTGGCCATCAGCCAACCCAAACATAAAACGAACATTGCACATTGGTTTCAGCATTACTGAGCAAG
This sequence comes from Theristus sp. LFF4_11, assembly GCA_030248135.1. Lineage (NCBI taxonomy): Eukaryota > Metazoa > Nematoda > Chromadorea > Monhysterida > Xyalidae > Theristus > Theristus sp. LFF4_11. The sequence continues at coordinate 9,673 of JASANC010002113.1, forward strand.
GTGAGAAAAAAGAAGCTCCCATTTTGCTGATGCGAATTTTGATTTTCAATCCCAACTGGTTTTTTTATACGAAATTTTTGAGAAAACAAAAAGTAATAAAACGAACCTGTGACGTTTTTATCCAAATGAAAGAGACAAAATTTAACAACAATCGTTAGCGGATGCGTCCAAGACTGACGATTTTGAAGCTTTGTTGAGTCTCATGAAATTGACTTTTCAGATGAAATTTTAACACAATCAGTGTCGTGGGGTGGGGACGTGGGGTGGCAAGGCAAACAGTTCTTTGAACAGTGTTTCAAATTTCAGACCAGTGCATCGGAACCGACTCGAGAACTAGCTGTTTTATAACTTGCAATCACTGTGTCATTTGCGACGTTGATGCAATAAATTTCAGCCACAAGAAAAAGACTGGAAATAAAACCGGTTTTATTTTTTATGTCAACCGTAGTCAGTAACAAATACGAACCGACTCTTGGGGACAGAACCAAAAAGTCCACCTTCCACCGAATTGAAATATGTGCCAGCGCAATATGCAAACGTTCGGGGTGTTTCAAACAAACAACAGTGAACAAAGTGGTATGTTCTCTCAAGATTTCTAGGTTGTCAAAATAGTTTGATTTGGTTGGAAGATTGGACATTTTGCATTGAACAATGTGGCGCAGTTTCAGAAGTTTGTTGTTGATTTGTTTTTGACTTATCAAAAAATTACGAAAAAGAACGTGTTTGGTTTGAAAAACGTATTTGCATTTTTCTTGTTTATTTTTCAGCTTCTGGTCTCGTTCAGCTTTTCCGCATCACCGTTAGCACGCATCATTCGCCTGGCTTCTATTTGAAGTTTGTTTGCTGCTCAAACCTGTCATATGTTTTCGCGGAATACAGAGCATGCGAACCTTTGAATGAAGAAGAACGAATGTGTCCGGTTGTTTGGTTGAAATGAAACACCCCAGTTGTGGCTAAGAATGTTTTCTTATGTAAAACCCTGTTTTTTTTCGAGAGCTCTGCATTTTGTGAAAAAGTGACAGGTTTAAAAAATTTACTATGCTGTGAAAATCTCCGTCTGTTGTGTGCACGGACCAAGTTTCTGGTTTTTACAAATCACAATATGATCTGTATTAGTTTTGTTATATGTGATGGAGCATAAGCAGTGTATCACTTTTTAACAGCTTTATATCTTGCCATCAAAAGAACCGATTTGGATAAATTTTTCAGGGGTGTTCCTTAAAGAATAACTTAGAAATGTGCAAAATTTCAGCACATTCCGACCAACGTTGGCTGTGTAACAGAGAAAATTAAAAAAAATCAATTCTGTCATTTTTTTCCGACGCGCAAATTTTCAAACTAAAAAATGCACATGTCATTGAAATAGAGACAGACAACCACGTTCGCCTTTTCAAGATGATCATCACCAACATCAATGCACGTTCGTGCTCTTCATGCGACTGACGACGTCGCCTTTCTGCACATATCGATGTCGAAGTCGACCGACGCGCGGCGCGTGTACTTGTTGGGACTTCAGCTGTTGCCTATTCCGTTTCGAGGCAGTTCTTTTTACCAGATCCCTAACAAGTCCACGCGGTACATCGACGTCGACATGTGCAGAAAGGTGACGCCTTCAGTCCCAGGAAAAACACGAACGTGCATTGATACCCGTGATCATTTTGAAAAAGACTAACGTGTTTGTCTGTGTCTTTTTTCAATGATCTGTGTAATTTTTGGTGGTTGTTTGGGTTGAACATTTGTGATTGTACGTCGAAAAAAAACGGGAAAATTGATTTTTCTAGAAATTTCTTCGTTACATATCCCCTTTTGGTCGGATTGGGCTGAAATCTTGCACATTTCTAAGCTATTTTTTAAGGAATATTCCTTGAAAATCTAAATCGACTCATTGGTTGGCGAGATATGTGCTGTCAAAAGGTGATACACTACTCATGGTATTTTTGTATTTTTGAGTATTTCTGATTTTTTTAAAGTGATGTCGGCGTCTTTAGGTGGTTCTTTGGTGGCCCAGAGACCACCGACACCCGTCGGGCATCGTTCAACGCAACTCAAAAGGATTGATGTACTATTGCGACCCGAAGAGTTGCGCTCAGCTAATTGCGGCCCGGACGATTCCGGCTTGGCGAATTCTACCTTGCACGAACAATAAACTGCTTGAAGGGGTTATTTTTGTTGCAAATCAATCATCGCCCATTAGAGATGTCAAGAAAAAAAAATTTCCTATTTTTTTCTTTAAAAAATTTTTTTTTTTAATTTTTTTAAATCAAAGTTGTTCAGAATTTTTCAGGGAGTCCGAATATCACCATCTGAGGAGCCACCGACTTACCATATGACCCCCACTCATATTAGAGGGTGAATATTTCAGACTTGGTTTCGGCGACCCCATTTCCCCATTCTATCTCACCTTAGCGGCATCGGAATTTGTTGAACTAGCCTTTGCGACGCTCAAGTACTTCAATGCACGAGTCCATCATCACTCACCAAGGCTGAAAACAGTCGATAAATCGATCCAGAAAACCACCTGCAGCTTGAAGACTAAGTGACAAGGTAAAGTCAAAGAAAATTTTTGTTGAACTTTCGAAAAATTATGCCAAAAACGGCATTTTCAGGGCACATTAAAGAAAAAATTTCAAAAATTTTTAATAAAAAAATAAAAAAATGCTCATTTTTTTACTTAAAAAAAATTTTGACTGTTACATCTCTATCGCCCATCACAAATATAAAAGTAATTGCAATAATTACAAAACCAAAACTTTATCCAAATCTAATCATGAAACTGAGCAAAGTGAGTGTAGGTCTCCGTCTCCTGAGCCAAGCCTTTTATGTAAAGCACGTCGCAAAATCTGAGTTTTTTTGAAAAAGTTGGCGTGCTGTGAGTTCGTACAATGTGGTATTTATGGATTTTTCACAGTTCACGAAAAATCACTTCATGTGGTTTGCCATTGTTCGTATAGTGCAGGGGAAAATTCGGTGAGCCGGAAATCTTCGGGTTAAATCAAACAGTGAACACGGTCAAAATCAAACTCTGCAGAGTACAATTGAACACACGCCCAAAAGTGTTGGACGCGCAGAAAAAGCGCTGGTGAAGAAAGAAAATTTTCCCAAATATCGATAGAAAGCACCGAATTTTTTTGAGACGAAAAATGTTTTTCGCAGTTTATTTTATAAAAACGTTCTTCTTGCTAAATGTTGGATGTCGGCTCGTTGCATTCGTTTTCAGTGATTAGCTTTAATAGCGATGGGGTAACGAAATCGACAATGACAAACTTATTTGTTTGTGTGTTCACTTTTAAAACTGTTCCGTGTACACACAGACGAGAGGTTTTCCGCCGTTTTGACAACATCGGTCGTGCAGTAGAATGTTGATATTCGACCGTTTGACCGAACCGGACCGTTTGCCAATTTTTGTATTCCCGTCCCGCGTCAAGCATGAAATTGTTGAATGAAAAAGCATGAGGACGCAAAAGCGTATCTTTCTTTCTATACGCGTATTGAGCCGCAGACATAAAACCAAAGATAGTTTTTAAATTATCCACAAGAGTGACGTGTTCAGGTCAAACGGTTGCCCACCAGCATGTTGACAGTTTCAGTTTTCAGCCCCGTGGTCCGGTGTTACGGCAAAGCTGAACGGGATCATTGGCTTACGTCATCAAAATCGGTTTTGTTTGTGCGCCAGTCGAACGAGCTTTCCTTTTTTTCAATTTTGTCCTGTTAGACAAGCGTAGAGTTTCATTTTGCAGTCTATCTGTAAATATATGCAAATAGCTGATTGGTTGGTTGCACACAGGTACAGTGTGATGCACGCATTCTGTGTCAGCTGATGATGCATGCTTTCATTGCAGGTGTTACTGGGGAGGCGGAGTCTGTCTACACAGACTGCATGCATCGCATGTGCGTGTGTGCAACCAACCAACCAGCTAGTTGTATATAGTTTACAGATAGATCTTAGCCGATGTTCAAAGCTGTGTCATGACAGTCGTCGTGTTAGAAAACTAAAAAACACCAAATTCTCTCTCATCTTTCAGACTCCGCCCGCCACGTTATTCATAAAACTTCATTCCAGATCTCGAAATCAGTGAAATTGTCCAACAAAACAAAGACGAGAGTCAGGAAAACGCCGACAATCGAAAATTTTTGTGAAAAAAACGTTAAATTCGCGTGTTTTCCCCTCTCATTTAGACCACAACCGCTGGTTTTAAACGAAGATTACACGAAGCTGAAGAACCTGGTGATCAAGGCGGAACGCAGGGTGCTGAATGTGCTTGGCTTTTGCGTGCACATGAAACATCCGCATAAGGTTCGTGATTCAGTGTCAGTTCAGTTTCTGTTTTTTTCAGCACGCTGCAATGCACAGAGAAAATTCACAAAGTACCGCAAAATTGTAGACAAGCTACCAACTACAGTTCGGTCGGTATTGAAACGGTTTTCTTACCAATACAAGCAGCGTCATGTTTTGTTTCAAAGGAACTCTGCGAGTTTTTCAGCTTAAACTTTCTCGCTGAATTACATGTTAACTCAGAATTTATTCTTCACTTCAGCTCATTACCGGCTACGTGTCTGCGTTGAAAATCGACCGAAACGATCCGGATGACTTGAAGTTGATACAAATGGCCTGGTAAAAGCGCGGCAAAGAGCAGATTGTTTAGATTTTTTGGACGATCTGACACACATGCTGATTGGCTACAGCAGTGTAACACGATGTCTGAAATTTTGATTTCACTCGTATATTTTGTGACTGCCAGTAAACCCAAATCAATATTGTTTAAGACCGAAATCTGCTTTCGAACGTGCAATTATTTGACCAGTGACCTCACCCCTGTTTGTGCAATGGCCCTAAATCTCCGTGTTCGTCTTCATCTGTGATCTAGCGTCCATAAAAAAACAAAATACTGAAAATTTTCAACCAAACCGAGAAAAAACTGAAAATAATCGCATTAAAAACTAATTTTGTTCCAACTTCGCCAGGAACTACATGAACGACGGCCTCCGCACAGACATGTTCATCCGGTACAACCCTGAGACGATCGCGTGCGCGTGCATTTTCCTCGCCGCTCGCATGAAGCAACGTCCGTTGCCGATGGAGCCGGTGCCTTGGTGGGAGCTGTTTGACGCGAAGGAAGCGGAGGTCGAGGCGATCGCGTTACAGCTGCTCCGGATGTATCGTCGCAAGAAGGTCGGCGCGATTTCAGTTGAACGTGTTTGTTGGTTCGAGTCTTGTGCTGTACTCAACAAGTGGTCAATTGATTTTCGAGGATGGATTTGTCGCCTGTTTGTACACCACTGTCAAAAGACCTGAACTTAAACGCATCTCTCGGCGAGTTTCATGCAAAATTCTGCAGGTGGTGGGTGGGTTGGATGACGAAATTTGACCACAGCAACTGACATGCCGGATGCTAATTTTTAAAAAAAAATCACTTTTCCTTCGCAAAAACGCCATTTTTCGTTATTGTTTCAGCCGCCCTCCTGGAGTCGAATCAACCGTGAGCTGACGGCGTTGCACGCCGACCACGAAGCGAAAGAGAAACCGAAATTACCACAAACCGCAGCTGGCCATCGGTCGGAAACGTCGCCGCGCGGCGAGAAATCATCAAAGTCAACGGCCGAATCCTCCGCCAAAAAGACGGGCGGCTCAATCGAGAAGGCCACTCGACCAGCCCAGGATGGCCGGCGCTCGCGAACGTCTAGTCGTGAACGTATGGTCTATTTTTGTCATTTTTTTTAATTTGGAACGATTCTGCATCATGTCCTGATTGACTGTATTGCTTGTTCTTGTGGCGCCCGCCGACCGGTCAGCGTACACTGTGCGAATGTTTCCTGCTATGGGGCACAAAACTGTACACTATGCAGTCTCGAGTCGACACTCGAGTTTGTGCTGTGATTTCAGTCGCTTCAAACCAATGCGTTTCTTTTGAAGAAGCTATCGCTTTTCGATAAAAATAAAAAACGACATAGAAGTTTCCGGAAGTATTGTTGTGCAGTTAGTCGTTACACGGAAACGCCTTAAAAAAGTCTGAATGTTTTGTTTGACAAACGTCTGGTTCGAAGGAAAAAAATTGCAACCTAGTTCATTAGATAGCTCCCAAGCCCAACCAGCTCTCAACATCATCGGAAATGTTTTATCGTCTCTTTTTTACTGTGACCCAGTGACCCACACAGCTTCGTTGGCTTGTGGTTGGGGGCTTTTGTTTTCGTTCGCACACCGCTGACTGCCACATCAAATAAAATTAAAAAAAACACAACGTCAGAAGAACCACGTGTGTTGTTTCCCTTTCCAGCTTCGCCACCACCGCCGTCTCGTCGTCGTGGCGGCGACCGCGGAGGCGGCGGAATCGCCGATCGCGATCGAGATCGCCGAGCGGGCAGTCGATCGCGGCCGAACGGCGATTCGCGAGCTCGGGCGTTTTCGCCGCCGAATCCGAAACGCTCGCGACGCTCGTCGCCGTCCGATTCGCCGCCGCCGCCGCCACCGGCCTCACGACATCGCAGCAGCAAGGACGTGCCGAAACGGTGAGTGAGCGGAGCGGACACAATTTGGTTGGACTTTTGCTCGGAGAGTTGTGTGGTTTCATTGTGTCACCTCACACACACCACACTTCAAGAATTGTCATAAACCGCACGGCTTTGTTCTGAAATGGCAACAGTGGTTCACTCACGCACACGTGCAACACATGATTGGTGCACAAGCGAATGCTGCGCGCTTTGATGGAGACCTTTATTGAGATTTAATTGATTGACAAACAATGATGGAAAACAATCCTTGCGCTTCGAGGGCCGTTCGCGGATTGACTGAAGTATACTTTCATGTACAACGGTTGATTTGCTGGGCGGTTCAATGCAAGAGAATTTTTCTGGCGCTCATTCTGTGCAGTCCCGGTCGGATTACAGAATGAGTTCTGAGTTTGTGTCAATGAAAGTTGAAAGATTGATTGATGAGCGCATTTGCAATTTGAGGGCACTAATGATCGGTTGCGTTGGGTTCGCGGTTTCGGTTTTCGCTCCGCTCCACGACAAACAACACAATGCGAAAAAAGTTCACCAAGTGCATCAAAAAATCAAGCGCACAAAAACAGATCAGCAGAAAGTTTCTTAATTCTTCAATGCACCGCGTTTCCTACACAGGTTCGCCAAATACGGTCAGCTCGTCCGTGAACGCCCCGCCGCCACCGGCGGTCGCAAGGACCGTGACAAGGACAAATCAAAGGAGCGATCGCGACGACGCGTCGAGAAACCCGAGCGCGAGCCGTCGCCGGCACTGTCGCCGGCAGCAGCGCCGAAACGGGAGAAGGAGAAGGAGAAACAGAAGGAGCGTATCGTGACGTTGAGCAGCACCGTCGGCACGACTGTGACCACGACGAGCGCCGCTAAGACGGCGGTGAGCGCGCGAAGTCGTTCGCCTGACAGTCCGGCGCCGCCCCCGCCGCTGCCATCGAAGCACCACCACCACCACCACCACAGTAGTAGCGGGGCCAACTTGCCGAGCGTCGACAAGTTGGCGCAAAGCCGCGAGGAGCGCGAACGGGTACGCCAGGCGCGCCGCGAACGCGAGCGGGACGTGGTCGCCGTGTTGGACAAGCGGAAACGCCGCCGCAGCGACTCGGCCTCGCCGCCGCCGCCGCGTGTCGTCGCGTCGTTGCACGCGTCCGCCTCCACCAACGACCTGCCCGGCAGGCGCTATCGGTGATTTTTGTTTGTGTGTTTGTGCGACGTGATTGATTGGACGTCTGTATTGGAGAAACCGTTGCTGCTAGTGGTGTGCGATTAAAGTCGGTGCGAGTCTCACGAGGCGTGCTGTGATTATTTTTGGAGCGCTTGGTGCTACCGTTGTGATGCTGATGCGAACAAACGCACGATCGAATGAGACGTGTCGCTCATTTAGCAGCAACGTTTTCTTGAGCATCGTTTCTGTACTACACCGACTAGTCGAACTGTCGAGAGTCAATTCAGAAATGTCAATTCAATCTGACACGCTGATTAGCTGTTGGAGGAAGCAGCCAATCAGCGAGGTGCACAAAATTGACAGTTTCACTGCAGTTGGTGGTGGACTCCCAAAGCGTCGGTTCTTTGCGTCTTGGGGCTGCGCACAGACACCGCTCAAATGGGCTCTTAATGAACACTGTTTTGAAAAAAAACGCGGTGTTCAGTCAGACTCGAAACGGTGTTTTTTGTGTTGTGCAAGTGTCGCAGTTGACATTGTATGTTCACTTTGGTAGTTGTGCGTTTTTCTCGTGTTTCTTGGTTGCTTTTTTGTGGAAATTCGACATCGGCTACATAAAATGAAAAGATGAACGGGAACTGGATCTGGAGAAAATGCGAAGCTGAGTGCTTTGTCGTCTTTCCATCGATTTTTGTGAAACATCATTCACTATGTGATTTGTCGAGAAAACATTTGCCTGACCTTTGGTATGAAATGATCAATCAGTATCTTTATTTATTTCAGTGAAATTGAATGACTTTTTTGTTGGTTGTTGTTGTTCGATTTGCCTCCATTATTTTGTTTTGCCTGTCCTCTCTCTGAGGTGTAATTCGTGCATTTTTTTCCGCAGGTATTTTTGTCGTTTTTTATAAATTTGTTGGTTTTAGAATTAGCTTCGTTTTCAAAGTCATAAATGCCATTTCAGAGCAAACAACTGAACAGTTTTTGCTGTCCATTTTCACGAATTAGGCCGATATTTTCTTATCGAAAATCGAAACTTTTCAAACAGTTATAATAAGTGCGCTTTGTTTGCATTTCGTATTTTCGATTTTCAGTGATGTGTGTTGTAGAATGTATTTCGACCATGTGTCGTGTATTCCGGAGATCATGAAACGCGGCAATAAAAATGGCACTAAAACCGATTTTGACACAGTTTACTTATGACTGGAACAACGATCATTGGTCAGAGTATCAATTCAACCAATCAGCTCGCAAAGCCGCGGTTTTTGCGGTTTTTCAGTGTGACCGACATTTTACGTCACACTTAAAAATAAAATGAGTGCCCGGAGTTAGTTGCATGTATTTTACGTCTCTCGCGTCCCGGTCAACCGTTATCACCGTGATAAGAATTGTTGTTTATCTTGTTTTTGAGTGATGTTCTCTCGCTGACTGCAAAGCGTCTGATCTGCACTTAGCATTTCCGTTTACAATTCGGTTGGCGGCTTTTTTTTGTTGCATTTTTCAGTCATATAAGAGTATTAGAACTTAGTTACGGTCGTTATAACTATAGAAGCACGCAGTGTGTTGCGGAATAGAAACCGAATGCAAACGGCAATTTTCGGTTAGGTTTTTGTTCAAACAATTTAGAACCATGAACTCGATCGCACTGCTGTGTTGCGCCGTTGCACTGGTTGGTGGCGCCGACGCGTACACGGAGATTGGTAAGCAGCTTGGTCAATCGAGCAATCCGCACGCGCCATTTCTCCTGATGTCTGGATGTCAATGAAGTCTGACAAAAGACGTCGATTTTCTATAACTTGTTGCACAGTCATGAAACGCACAAGCACACACATTCCATATTCCATGTGTATGCCCTTGTGGTTTGTTTTTTGGCTGCATTTTCTTGATTGGCCAGTCGCCTAGTTTTTCAAAATCACCCAATGACCGTTTCAGTGTCCAACCAGCTGTGCAGCTCCGACATCGTCACGGTGGACATGTCCCGTACCAGCTACATCTATGTTACGCTGAAAGCGTTCGCCATTTATTCAAACGACAGCACATTTTGTCCGACGGATACTCCGTTGTTCATTGTGAACCCGATCAATCCGGAGACGCGCTTCAATGTGAACAGCACCTACTGCAATCTGCGCTACAAGACGATCTTGGGACTGGACGGGGTTGGTTTGTGAGAAACACGCGCTGCACACAGTTCATCTGCTGATGCACGTAGTGTAATCGTCGCTGGCATGCCAGTGTGTTTGACTGGGAAGCATCATGTAAATGTGTGACAGGCAAAGCGACAATGTGTTGCGACATGTCACATCTCAACATTTGCGGTCGATCTGATGATTTTGCCATATTTTCGCCTCGTCTTTTTTTGAGAATGTCATGTTGGCTTTGTCGGGGCAGCACCACCAGTTTGGAGACATTTCACTAGGTTATGGCGGACAGTAATGAAACACAGTATCGTGACAAACAAACGCACAGGCATAGATACGGTTTTACAATAGCGTGCGTGCGTGTCAGCTCATGTGCCTGTGTGTTAGATTGTGGCTGACTGTGGGAAAACGCTACTGTGTTAACAAACAGCAAGAAAAACGCGTTTAACAAGTTACTATGGTGGTAACAAAAGCAGAATTGTGACAACTGCTATTTGTAATTAGGACTCTCGCAATATTCCAACGTTCTTGTTGTCGCGCGCCATTTTTTTGATTATCACAAATAACAAAATGTCACCGTAACAGAAAAACACCATTACCTTGTGTATCATCCGCGTTCTACGATTGCAGCGCGCTGCAGTGCTGTACACAACGTTGCACTTTCAAGCGCTCCATTTCAATCCGTTCACGTTGAAACCGGACGGGCCCCCATATCCGTTCACGGTGACTTGCGTCGTCCAAGTGAACCCGTCGTTCTCGTCCACGACACCACCACAGAGCACCACGACGCCCGCAACCGGTCCTACGGGTAGGTTTTACAAAAAAGGCGCAACAAATGCGCACGTGCGCGGTTTTCCAATGGCTTGTGTGGTCGGTCATGCGCATTTGAGCCAGCGAACTCGAAGCGACGCATATTGTCGATGTATGCGAACGTGTCGCGCTATAACAGCGTCATTAAATGGCGTTAACAACGTTCGTTTGCGGTGCACAGAGAGCAAAAAGTTGGGTTTGCTTCAGCCATAGTTGTTTTAGGGGGGGGGGGATTTTTGTTTTTTTTATTTTTTTTTTTGGTTATTTTTTTTTTTTTTTTTTTTTTTTTTTTTTTTTTTTTTTTTTTTTTGTTTTTTTTTTTTTTTTTTTTTTTTTTTTTTGGAACAACTATGGCTTCAGCCCTCGCATCTCATGTACTTTTTCACATGAAGTGATCAGGCAGGCATACTGAATTTATATCCGTGTTGCTGTGTGCGTACATGCTTGGGTGCCACGTTTCAGAGCGCATTAGATCAATTATGTTTGACACGTTCGCGCAAAATAGGCTATATGCAAGCAAACCACAACACACAGTCACAACGACACCTGGCTCGCAAACCACCACATCGCCGGGGCAATGCTGCAACTGTTTCTGTGAGTGCTCGTACGCGGAGTTCGCTTACAAAATGTGGGGCCTCGTAAACGCGACGAAAACCGCGCGGCAACTTGGCGCGGAGAAGATTTTCGACGCGCTGAATTGATGTCATTCGGCTGACTGCTTTTTTTGTGAAAATTAGAATTCCAAGCTTTTTATTGTCGTGTTTTTGTAAAGTCCTGGTCTGAAGGCAGTGTACTGTTATGCACCAGTAATGTTGCATTGCATAATGTTGTCAACATTACGGTGTTATAGCAGTGTGCACTGTCTTCGGACTAAGACTACGATATAATCGAATTTGTTCACTCATCACAAACCGCTTTCAGAACCACACGTTCAACATTTTATCATTTTTACTGTTTTGTTCCAATTCCGATTTTAACACGCTCAGTATCGTGCATCAACAAAACATCGCACACGTGTACATCCATCCGAATAGTGAAAGTTTATTTCTTTCTTTCATACGTTCAAGTGTTGATTTTCAATGAAGTCCTGGTCTGAACAGCGCACTGTCTTTTAAGCATTGTTTCGATCAAACGTTATGCCCTCACAAACAAACACACTGGCACGCACGCGATGCAACACTGTGTGTGTGTTTGCCAGTGCGTTTGTTCAATTTGTGACTGCAGAAACGAAACACCTGTTGAAATGAGTGAACGGGTTCCAGATGAGGATTCCACCAGAAAAACAACAGTAATTTACCAGTAAAAAAACCGAGGAAAAATTACAGACGCGCACAGATCTCTAATACAATGTAACACAGTATTTTTTCATTGTCACAAAAATCAAAAAAATGCGAATCATATTTTCAAATTTTTTTTAACGTAAAAAATATCGGCTTCAGAAAAAAATCACATGAAAGACCGAATCACAAAAATGTGCAACCGATTTTTTGAAGCAGTAAAAATCTGTAAATTTGACAAAAACATAAATTTTGTGAAAGTAAAAAAAACACGACCCGTACCGGTGTGTACGCATTTTTTTGCAAAAAATAAAAATATCCAAATTTGCCGATTGCGTTTTGTTTTGTTACCGAGCAAAATATTACCCTATTTTAGAAAAAAATCACAAAAAATCATTACCAACAAACAAGAAACACTGGCAAAACTAAACGAACACTAACATAGTAACTGTTGAACTGGCATTTTAATAATTGCACAAAAACGTGCAAACAGAGCCGGTTTGACAGTGAATACAAAACACTGGAAACTTTGCACACACAGAACAACCCCCACAAGCAAAGAGAGTACTGTAAGATGCAACAAGTCTCATCTGAACCGAAGACAGTGCACTATTTGACTAAACAGTGGAATGTGTTTCATGTTACCAAACAAACACACTGGCACCACACATTACTACTACAGAAACATCTCTGCCAGTGTGTTTGTTTGCGACTTGCAACAACAGTGCACATGAAAACCGACGTGTTAACAAAAGTGCACCACCTTTAGACGAGTACTTTTACCAGTAAACCGTGCATAAATCACAGCACATTCAGATGCCGTATTGTTGTTGTAGTCGTTCTTTCATGGGCACCGGAAACTGACCAGTGAACGCGTTCCAATTGTCATCGCCAACTTGATTTCGAAAACCGTACAGGATCTACAGCAGAACAAACAAAGGACAGAATGATTTTTTCGGTCACAATAATTCTGACCCAAAACAGTAAATGTCTGGTATATGAATCTGTCAGTTTATAGAGCAGAAAGGCAGAAATGCAAACCACACGCACACACAGCACACACACCGACACACAATACGTCATGCATGCCTGTGTGTTTGTTTGTGTGTGGACGATTGACTGTGCTCCCTGGGATAAGTCATTTATTACAGAGTGCGCGACCGTCTTCAGACTAGGACCCACACGTTACGCGACCACACTTGCGGCATTTTGCATTCTTGTGTATCCCTGCGCAACAAAAAATACGAAAAGCAAACACACCCTCGCAAACATCTCCCTCAGATCGTTTGGCGGTTGATTCCAGCTTCCGATCGCGTCGCAGAGGAATATGAAATCCTGAAAAAAGCGCTGCTGTCAAAGCCAGTCCAAATCGAATGAAAATGTCTCTACCAGCAGAGTTCTTGAAACAGTGCACTCGATTATTAAAATCACTTATCCGCTTAAACACACTGAAAACGCAGAGCTGTTGTTGCGCAGTCACAAACAAACACACAGTCAGTCAGTGAGAATGGCACGAAAAAATTTTCCACCGCCAACAGTCAGACAAATGCACGCTGCTCGTATGTGTTGTTCGTGACGGCGCAACATGACTGCGCTTTGTAAACCGAGTGCACACGAGAACTTGCAACAAGCAGCAGTCCAATCGAGAGATCAACAAAATCCAGCAGTGCAATCGAACAGCAACGCAACCGCTGACCTGCACGACTCCGCTCGGATTCAGATTGATCATCATGCAGAGGCCGCGAAACGCGGACTCCTTCTCGTCGTTGTCGCGGATGTTACGCAACGCCAGACACCACGGCCGGATGAAGTGCTGCAGATGCGGCGCCACCTCCGGCGAACAGTGCAGGCCGAGGCGGCCGATCGTGATCGCTGCAAAAACGGCCGGCAATATCGGATTGGCACTTTGGAGTGATGACGGGGCATGGTGCCCTCGTCTGGCCTGGTGGTAGTGCGTTAGACTGCAGTCTGTGCTGCGCTCGGCGGATCGAGCCCTGCGCCGACGGGTGTACAGGCGCTTAATGACAGAGAAAACTCGATGGGCGACCTACTCAATGGCGTTCTGTACGCTTCTCTGGGTTAGCCTTCGCTGAAAAACATGGCCTAAAAATCCCCAACAACAACAACAACAACGATGGCTGGTGGTGGTGGTTGTTGTTGGCGATTTTAGGTGATGTTTTTAGCCAGGGCTGATGCGTACAGAGAACGCCGTCGAGTAGGCTCGATCTACTGAACGCAGTGAACGCGCTGGGTGTGGGTGACGCGTGAACGTGGGTGAGAATGGCAATGCGTTGCAGGGTGCCCACATGAGCGAAACAGGCTTTCTGACCATCTGAACATCGCCACAAAACTAACCGGTGTTCTCCAGCAGCGTCTTCGGCGTTCGATCTCGGTTGATGGTCATGACCAGTTGCGGCAACATTGCCGGCACGTACTGGCGCATGTCTTCGCCTGCGAGCGAACAAGAAAACAGAAGTAAATGTACTAAAAACGCTGAAAAAGCGATTTATGAAACGATGCTGGATGCTTTTGTAAACATCCATGCACGTCAGTCGCTGAATAAAAGTGAACGGTGAACACGATTCGAAGAAGATTGAGGATTAATTGGACTATTGATGCGATTATAAACTTCGCAAGCACTCATAGTTTACGTGGCGTGTCACAGCAAATCAAAGAAAATGCTCCGCCATTACTCTTTGGGGGCACCTTAAGCCACCAAGAACCGTGATTGATCTGTAATCCGTGCATTACTTTTGTGGAATGCGTGTGCGCACTTAATTGCAAAAAAACTGAACTGCACTGAATCACACAAAAACGATTCTAAATGACCACTAAAAGAGCAAAGCATCGCAACGTTTGAAAAGAGTCGCGTTTAACCGGGCGGGGGGGGGGGTTGTTTGTCATTCTCTGCATCTCTTTCCAAAATTACACAAAAAACAACAAAAAACTCACGCAACTGAACGGCGATCTCCCCAAGTGCCCAGATGGCGTTGTTGCACACGGAAATCAAATCCGGCGTCAGATTCGCCGCGAGCAACGGCATGAATTGCGCTGAAAATAGGGAGCAAATGGTGTGAAACGCTCGAGCAAATGTGGAATACGTGTCGCAAAATCGCTAGTGGTATTTTGCAGAATTTCTCAAGAAACTATTATCATTTGGTTATGCGACTCAATGTGCTTGCAGACGTCGAAAGGAAGCTAGTTTCAATCTTCATGTGGCCATTCAAACCGGACTAAGTGACCCAGCCCAATTTAGCTTACCAACTTTAAAATTCCTGCGTCATGCATGAAAACCGTTTACCTATCCATGCGCGCATTGAGTACCAGTTCCGAAAACTATCAGGTTTTGTACTAAGCTTGCTCGTGTTGGAACTTGTTGCCTCGTGCCTTTGCTTGACGCGTTTAGGCGCCGAATAAAACAGACAGAACCGGAGTACATGTTTTGAAGTCCATTAAAATTTTGCATTTTGGAGGTGTTTGTGCTTTTTCCGGCTTATTATCGGGATTTCACGGTATCGTGTGAACCAATAAAAAGCCACCCACGGATGTGCGGTTTCACGTAATTGTAGCACGCTTTCGAGAGGTCGCCGAGCAATGCGAACGAGCTCTGTCTCACTTCCGGTGTGTAGTCCTGGAAATAGAAGGACAACAATCGTTGAACGTTCGCAGTGAATGAACTGAAGCAAAACGAACGAACATCAATCTGTCCAGGTTGATTCCTTTCGTACGGCAGATAAATCGCAAGAGCATTTTATTGTGGCCCACTCATGACGTTGAAGCACGTGTCAGAGCTCACAGCGCATTTAGTCACTCATTCATTCATGACTGGCTGTGCATCAACCAATCATAGCAGTGCGACGATGGCGGTGAACCGTGGTGCTCAATTGCCGCAAATCTCCGTCAGGGAGGTGTGTGCGTGGTGCACCGCATGGCGGCCAGTAATGCACCACACGGTTCACCTCGTCACGTTCATGACACCAACAAACGAATGAACGACTGGTGTTATAGGCAGGGCTAACCCAGAGAAGCGTACAGAACGCCGTCGAGCAGAGCGCCAATCGAGTGTTTCTCCGTCATCAAGTGCCTATACACCCCCTCGACGGGGCTCGATCCCCCGAGCGCACAGACAACGAGCCTAACGCGCTACCACCCAGGCCACGAGAGGTGACCTCACAACGCAGCCAATCAGCGCGCTGCATTTCAAAACCGCCAGCCGACCTGAGCGCACGTGTACATGAGCGTCGCCAGATTCGACTGCGTCACAAGCGGCTCGATGTGCGTCGCGAGCGACTCGGCGAGGCCGGAGAGCAGGTCCAACGCGACGATCAGGAAATCCTTCTCGGGCATTTCAACCTCGTGCGGACGCTCGTTCGCTTGCTGAAAGCTTTTTACTTGCACCATAACATTCTGGCGTTTTGTCTGCAAACCACCGTCTAACTGAATAACATATCCAGCTAGCTGATCGGTTATGCATGCATTCTGTGCACGAATTTCTGAGAATTGCGGAGTTCGGCTTGCACAGAATGCATGCACTGCGTGACCACAGCATCCATTCCACGATGGATAATATCTGACATCACGTCATAAGTTCACGATTCGGCGACGTTTTGTCCCAGACAGCATGACTTCCCCGTGGTGTTTATGGACACTCCAAATGTGACGCTGTTTGCCATATCTTGTCATATCATATCGTTATCTGGCTATATACGAAGAGAATGGCTGGGCGGAACAGAGCTTTCATTGTGCACGATGTAGAGCGAGTTTCAGCTGTTTCAAACGAAGTTCGTGTTTTTCAAGAGAAGCAAAATAAACTGCATCGAAACGACGTGAGCTCCTATTTGAAGATCGCACAGTCACAACGCAACACAAACCAACACAGGCGCATCGTGTATGCGCGTGCCTGTGTGTTTGTTTATGACTGCGCAACACCAGATGAAACTACACAGCGCTTTGGGTGGGAGGGGACTCCAGTGATCACAGCAACACCCACAAGAAAAACAAAAACAAAACAAAACCAAAAAGCTTCATTAAAAAAACGGCCGACCCTCGCTTGTTCGAGATTGTTCTCGACCAATCGCACGCATCGATAGAACGTCGGCTCGCAATACTGCAGGAAGCCGGTCTGCAGGGCGGCGGCGACGCTGCTGAGGCACTCGAGCAACGGGAACAGCTCGCGGTTGTCGTCGGTCAGCTGGTTCCATTTGTTCATCAGCGGCGGCATCAGCAGATCGGTGTACTCCTGCGCAGAGCATTGGAGTGTACGAAATGGTTTGTTGTTCGAGAAAAGTGAACACTGGAGACCAAATATCAGCATCTGTTTCCTCTTATACGGTTCTCTGTGACGAGAAAAGACATATAAGAAAGATCAGGTGCGCATAGATAAGGAGGCGGTTTTCATACCACGCGACGCGCGCAGAAAGCCAAAACTTGGTAAAACTGAAGCTGTCAGCGCAAGTACAGCCAAACTCTACTACATGGCTCGTGTACTATTCCGGCCCGCGAAATTTCGGCCCGTAGAATTCCGGCCCGCTCATTCCGGCCCGAAGAATTCCGGCCCGAAGAATTCCGGCCCGGAGAATTCCGGCCCGGAGAATTTTCGCCACCAAGAACAATATTAAACCACACGAAGTGATTTTTGGTAAAAATTCTCAAGTGATTTTTTTATTATTGTTTAGAACTTGCTTGCAGTGACTTGTTGTAGGTTCCTAATCCTAAGCCAAGCCTTTTTGATAAGGTAAAAAGGTCACAAATCCTGTTCATGATAAAAAAATTTTTAAAATTTATTTGTAGTTTCTTTTTTCCAAAAGGTTTCACTTTCCAAAAAAGCAAACAGAACGAACATCATTGAAAATACACTGTAACATGTGAACATCGATATTTTTATTTTATTATTTCATTACCAAAATCACTTCGTGTGGTTTAATATTGTTCGTGCTGGCGAAAATTCTCCGAGCCGGAATTCTCCGGGCCGGAATTCTTCGGGCCGGAATTCTTCGGGCCGGAATGAGCGGGCCGGAATTCTTCAGGCCGGAATTAGCGGGCCGGAATTGTACCCCCCCCCCCTACTACATATACAACCGGCTGATTGGTTGGGATTATTAGGCATTGCTGCGGAGGCGAAGTTTGGTTTGCACAGAATGCGTGCATCAATGTCACACCTCAGCAACCAATCAGCTATCTTCTCTAGATAGTTGGACATGTTATAGAGTTCGACCGTGCCGGATACTCGACCGACAATTGCTGCATCAATTAAAAAAAAACACAATTTCGAAGCGCAAACACGCTGCAAAACCCGTTCTCACCGGCAGATTCAGGTACGGCCCGACCGAGTCGGCCAGCGTGCCGATGGCGTCGTAGAGGATGAGCAGATTCTTTGCCTGATAGCTGGCGAACGCGGTGACGAGCGTCTGCAGGATCTGCGGCAGGAACGGCACCAGCTCGATGCACGCCTCCTCCTCGAGCGTCGCGAACGCGCTGCACGCAGCCTCCTGGCAGCGCTTGTTGTTGTCCAAGATGCGCTCGAGCAGCTGCGAAATCGGTTGTGTTTTGATAAAGTTTTGCTCTCGGCAACATATTGTGTTTTGTTTTTTCCATTGTTTTTGTTGATTTATTGGTTTGTTTTTGTTCTATTCTCTCTGGCTGTTTTGTTGTCGTTGCACAGCCGCTTTTTTTGGCTGCCACCTTGCAGCGTTTGTTGTTGTCCAGGATACGTTCGATTAACCGGACAGAACAAATTTTTTTGATTTTTACATGTTGAATTTTCTCGTTTCCTGTTTCAAGTTTTGGCACTCAAGTGGCTCAAAAGGGGCACATCATCACCAGAATCAGTTGGTCACCAAAAACACACTCATTGTGTTTCACCCGTTTGTTAAAAGAAACTGCAAAATCCATTTTCTGAAAATTATAACAAAAACACATCTGCAAAACGTCCACTCACTCCGCCCATCAGTGGCCGAAAATATTTGTCATGCGGCTGCTGCACCACCCAGTGGCAGTATCGCGACAGAGTCCAGCAAGTGATCGAACGAACGAGCGCTTTGCGATCCTGAGCGGTAATGTTGTGGGTGCACTGTGCATTGGTGACTGCGTTTCTTATATCACCAGCACAATGGCGTTTTGTAGCGGATATTATAGAATGGAATAATCAAAAGCCAACGTAATCGTAAACACCCATGCTAACAATAAGATACACGCAGAAACAACCAGGGCCAGTGCGGAAAAGGACAAACCGTACTTATTTTCCTGACGTGTTTCGAGAGTTTTGTAACAATCAACAAAATTTCACAGCCGTTCTGCTTCCTTGGTCGGCCGCTCACACAAAAGTGTTTTCAGTATTGTTTCTATTGTTTCCCTAGTTTTCTTTGGATCAATAAACAGTCGGAAAGAAATTACAACGGATTACAATTACAAATGAAACGGAACAAAATACAACCAATCAGCAGCCTCTAGGCCGGCTTCCATTATAGGACTGGAATACTGTTGCAGTTGCAATGTGATCACTCACACTGAGGCATGTGATCAGATATGGCACCAGTTCGGGCAAGTGCGGCACAATGCCGGTCAGACAGCCTTCGGCGATCGCACCGAGCGCCAGAATGCCGGACTCCTTCACCTGAATTGGAATTTATTTGACCAACAATGAAAAAACAACAAAGTTTCTAATCTTTTATCTTCACTTCGTTCGGTTATTTTTCTTCTTCTCTGCCTTTCTTTTTTACTCTGATTTTCCGATCGACTCGATTTTTTCCACATTTGCTTTTTTTTTACTTTTCTGGTGAACCTCGCTAAAAAGCCAAACCAATACACCACAAGAAAACAATGCAGCTCAGTCAATGGGGAAATTTGGTGGAGAGAATGGCAGCACCGTGGTGACACAATGTGCGCCACCACCACCAACAAAACATCACCTCGCAGTGAAGCCGATTTCACAATGGACAATCAATTCGATTCGAGCGTTCATTCAACCAACCTCCCATTTCGCATGGAACAACGTCTCTTTTAGAATTGGCAATAAGATTGGCAGTAACTCGTTGCCGAATATTCCCGCTAAAACGTCGAGAGATGCAGCCGAGCATTTGCCTGAGAAATCAAGTCGAGGTGTCAAAAAGTGTCAAGACCAGGTGACATGGCAAAACGTGAAAAACAACGGTCAGTTTCAAACAAAATCGCCTCATAAACAGCTTGACATCAATATATGTATACTTGGCATCGCATTTCTGAATTCATGCATGATAACAATTATTCAATCCCTTATCTGACTATGTTTAAAGACATTGTTTACCCAAGATGCGTCCAATCAGCCAGTCACTCATAACGCCCCCCCCCCAAAACCGGCTCTCATACGCAAATTCCACTCGGTCGATCCGTCGCCGTCGTCGTCGGCGTCGTCCACATCGGTCTGTTCGTCGTCTTCAGCACCAGCCGTCGATGTTGCGGCCTGTGGCACCATCGAGAACTGCAAAAAAGGAGCAAACAGATTTTTATTAAAAAAAACCTTCGGAATTTGTTTTTTTGCACTTGAAGTCGAAATTGAAGAAGCACACCTATTAGCGACATGAAGGCAGTACATGGAGCTGAGTAAACAGCGGGCTTGAATTTCGGCCAGCTTGTGGACCAGCCAGTTGTCATTAGCCTAGTCCTGCCGGGACCGTTGGCAGACAGCGCACAGCGCTCTGTGGTGACTGCAGACAAACACACTGGCACACAAGCGCCCAATGCCTGTGAGGCGTGTGCGTCTGCCGTTCTGCCAGGTGCCAGTGTGTCTGTTTGTGCAACACGGCTGTCGTACACCACCAAAACAAAACTGAAACAACTACAACAGCCATTGACAATCGACTGAAACGCTCGCAGGAAACCTCAGGAAACGAAACTTAGGGAACTCGGGAAACTTAAGGAAACTTCACGAACCTGATGAAAAAACACGACACAACTGGCTGTCTTGCGCAGAATCACAGGATACTGGCGCGTGTGCTCTTCTGGGCCACACAATGCAACACAAAGAGTGTGAAATTCAAACTGAAACCCCCATCTTCCCGCTCGCTCACATCAGTTTCATCGCGGCTGCCCCCGCTGGCGTGCTGCCGCTTCGAGCGATGGAACCGCGGTCGAATGTCCTCGTTTCGATCCGGCACCATTGCGTCATCCTCGACGTCGCCCTTGAAAAATCAGGCACAACTCTTGCAAATTTGTCGCCACACACGAACGGCACACACAAGGCAATCTGTGATTCTCGGTTTCAACAATCCTTGATAGTTATCACCTTGAAAAATTCTGCACTTTTTTGTCGCGTATGACTCGGGAATTCAAACTTAGCAAAATGTTCCGAGTACCCTAAATATCACCGAGTCACTTAGGCCACAAAGATTGAGAAAGTAGTCTCTATTGTACGTCTGCCAATCCACTGAGTTGCAGAGCCTAAAAGATTGACAGTAGTTGAAAGTCGCCGGAAATGGTTTCGGCTACCACTACGGATCGGGTTTGAAAAAAAAGATCGATATTTTCTCCATTAACCACTGTCCCATTTGCCAGAACACCAAAACTCCACAAAGCCAGCCTAACAACAATTAAAAAAACCAATGGGCGCCAACTTTCAGCAAGATGATGTCCATCTCGGAGTATTTCATGGAGCGAATCAAGATCGGAATCAGTTTCGGCAAATGATCCTGCAGCGTCTCCTTGCAGATCGCGCGGTGCTCGGCGAGCGACAGCCAGAACTCGCACGCCTCGAGCGCCGTTTGCTCCTCGGGGTCCTGCAAAACGAAGTCGTTTTGCGAAAAGCGGAAAATGTGATGATCTCTTTTTTGGGTTCTGCGGCTGAATGCACGTTTGCACTCGCAATAGTAGAACTTTGTTTGTCTGTGTCTTTCTCAAGGCGGAAACACCATTTAGTTTTTCGTCCGTACGCACAAACGTCGTTCTAAATCCCGTGCGCAAACTAATCATGTCCGTAATGCATTAAGATAGCACACACGACACGATTTCTAAATCGCGTGGCCCTTTTTTACGTGTCGTGTCCGTGCGTACGCACAAAAAACTAATTGCTAAACGCGCCTTCAGAGACTACGTCCACGGTAACGTCAGCAATTTTCAAAATTGTGGCATCAAGCAATTTGAGATAATCCTCGAAATTGAGTCGCAGAACTGGTAAAAAAAGATGATACGCGAGGCGGATGGGTCTTGCCACGAAAACAAAAACCATTCTCGCCTGCGTTCGCATGATCATGAATTCGACAATGTTGGGCAGCTGCGGTGCTAACGTCTCAAGATGCGAGTCCAATAGCAACGTTAGCGCACGGCATAATTGGCGTTGTACTTCCTGAATTGAAAAAAAACGAATTGATTTTCGACATATATATCAAATTACAACAAAACAGTAATCCCCGAAAACAATTTCAAAAAACTACTAATACCCCAAACGCAACGCAAAGCGCACGCCCACCTGATTGTCGTCGTTGGCCAACGCAAACAACTGTGTCAGAAACGACTGCATATGCGGTGTCAGTGCGTCCGACTGAACGAGCAGACACGAATTGACGCAGCTGACTGCGTACGAGCGAATTTTCGGATGCGCACTCGAGAAAAACTGCAGAAATTTGGGCAACAGCGTGTCGAGGGGCCGGTTTTGCTCGTCGGCCGCCATGTTCAACGCGTGATCCTCGCAGATCTTCTGCAGCGCGTTGAATGCACCCTGGAAAAAATGACCAGCGTGCAAAGGCAAAGCACCCCCGGCCGCCACCCGGGACCCGCCTCGTGTGGTCGCGCACCTTTTTCTATATCATAAGCAACTGGACGACTGGTTGGTGATGGTGACGAAATGTATGGTGACCATACTGACGTATGCTGACGTGCGTCAAAGTCAAAGGCACGTCTCCAAGGACGGCAATACGCAATAACACAACATATGACACTAACGTGCCGTGCCGTGCGCGCACACGTCCATATAAACGAGCGTTAGTTGTTGTTCATCGCCCAAAAGGTGGGAAAGTAGTAACGCAATTTAGCCGATCAAGCGGGCAACGAGCCTTAGTCCTGTGCAACAACAACATTACCCAATCGTTCATTATCATCGCCGCCCCCCCCCCCACAACCTCGGACAGATCGTAGTTGTCCGAGTCGATCATGTGACACAAGGCCGGCAGCAGCTCCGGCCACGCGACCACCGACTCTCGCAGGAGCACGTTCGTGATCACGATGCCGACCGTGGATCGAATCAACGGCGATGGGTCGCCGACAGCGCGCAAGCACTCGCATTTTATGAAGGCGCGCGTCTCGGGCGGCCATTCGCTCCAGTGCGTCCGGACCGTGTTCTTTAGGATGAGACCGCCGAGCGAGCGAGTCGCCTCGTCCGCTGCAGAAACAGTGTTTTCGTTTTTTTCTCTCGCTCGTTTGCTCTGTTGGTTTGTTGGCTAAAATTACACGGGGTTCGATTGAAGCGCCAGTCTGTTGTTGTTATAACACAATTATGTTTTATCACAGCCACATCACATGATCACGAACGAGTCAACGACAACGTGTGCTTGCTGTTTGTTGCTTCACTGAGGTTTCTTGGCTGTTTCGTTCAGTGTATCACATGTGTACTCATAAGTGTTCATTTTCAAGTGTCTGTGACACCGATCGTTGCTGACGAGTCCAAACGGTGTCGGCGTACAACGAATAATTGGCGAAACGCCCAACAGATCTACCAAATAATTTGATTGTATTAATACAGTCGGAACGCTCCGAATTATCGACTATCAGCCTATTAGTTGGTGATCAGGTGGTGCGTGCTTTCAGGACAGGCAATGTGCTGCGGAGGTGGAGTCGGTCCTGCACAGCACGCGTGCATCACGTGATCACCAACCAGCCAATCAGCTGATAGCCCATAATATAGAGTTCGACTGAGTCAAAGTCGCTGAAGGTAGTGCACTGATTATTATAGTATTTTTTGTGCAATGGAGATGGAGTAATGTTTGATTAATGTTGCATGGATCTGCGGAAAAGCCGCACAGCTGAAACTTGTGATGCGATGTTCCGCGCCGGACATGGTCCGAATAGGAATGGAAATAATTTCATAACATGAAGTGATTCGTTTTTTCCATTTTCTTGCACAAAGCTACCGCCAAATTACGTTTAGTTTTGAAAGGTTCAAATTGCCGGGGGAAAAGAGAGGACGCGTTGAAGCGGGATTTGCTGACGCCGCTTCACTTTTCTCAATCATGTTGAATCTGATGCCTGCGCTTCAGCGCGCGTATGCATGAATGGGTATTCAATTAAACGACAACAGTAGAGTAGGGCTGGCCATTACGGAGCACTTTTTTTGTAGGTGATTTTGGGGGTGGTTTTTATGTGTGTACTTTTTGGCGCGCATAGTGAGTCAGCAGTGGGAGGAGGGGGAGGGGGGTTGATGTACAGGGTGTGGGTGCAGAGTGTACAGGGTGTGTGCACAGAGTGTACAGGGTGTGTGCACAGAGTGTACAGGGTGTGTGCACAGAGTGTACAGGGTGTGCACACAAAGTGTACAGGGTGTGCAGATGGAGGTTCAAAGCGGTAGGAATTTCGCAATGTATTGGCACGCACGGTACAAATGCTGTCAGCATTTCTGCATACTGTTTAACGAAGCTATGTAATTTATGTGGCCCGAAGGCCAGAGTTTATTTGGGCCATAGGCCTCTTTTTGTATTTTTATATTTTTTTCATTTTTTTTTGTTGATTTTTTGTTTTTCTTCTTCTTTTTGCCATTTCGATTACCACATATCGTCCATCGTAGTATCACAGAAGTAGCGAACCCTGAGTGCGGCCGACAGCGGTTCAACGAGACGCTTGTAGGTCTCCTTGTGGCTGTTGAAATTGCAAAACCAGCGAATCACCGCTCGACGAATGATGCGTGAGCCCTCCAGTGCGGTGACGAAACAGTCGAACAACAGTTTGTGGTTGAGTTCGTCCCACACTTGGTTGTGGAACTGCAGAAAGTTGGCGGCCACACTCATATCGCACCGGTGGCGTCGATTTCCATCGTCGTGATCGTTGCACTGCGGGCACCAGTCCTTGATGTTTCCTTCAACAACATGAAACACGGACTCCACGTGTTGCTCGACAAACAGGTCATCGATTTTCGACAATTCGCTCTCCAACGTTGAACGAGCCCACGCTTCGTACATCTCGAACTCGTCACTGGGCACTTGCACCGTCATTGGGAACGCAGGCATGGCTGTTGTTGTTGATTGCTGTTGTCAGGTTGAAGAGTGAATGAAAGATCTTTAGAACTACGCAGTTTTATATATCTCGATGGCTACCAATAAGTGGGTGGAGTCTAAAATATTATGTGGCATTTGCATGCCTTTCTTTTTGGATTTCGCAATTTTTATTCAATGAGTTGCAATAAAACACATACAAAGTACAACAAAACAATCAAGTAATCAGTTCACGCAGAGTGACACTGACCCTTGGTTCAGTTACACTCAAATCAACTGGAACAGAATGAGTAAAAATGTCGTTCGTCGGAGGTCGCATTACCAACAAATCACCAGTTTTCACTGGGACAGCGACCACGCTGCCTGGTCGAGAAAAAATCACCTTACGAGAAGCACCAAATGAAAGACTTGCGATCTGAGCGTCGTCGATCATGCCGATCTTGCCATCTTTGTGATGCCCCACGTAATCTTTCCCGGACTGGTAGAGGTTGACCAGGGCGTAGTTGAAACCACGTCTGGTGACCGTGTTGACACGATCCACGAGCGCTTTGATGACCGGATCCCATGGTTGGCCAGGCATTGCGGTGCCGCTGTACTTGTACGTCAAGCCCTCCTCACTGTAGGCCACTTGTCTTCGACAGATGTTGCGCCATTTTCCAGCGACGAAGACGGATGTTTTTTCGGGAGCAAGCCACGGCAGTTGCAGGAGATAGTGAAGAATTTCGTCGCTCAGTGCTTTGTCTTCAATGAATAAACCACATGCCACATTCAGGAATGAGTCTGGAAACTCAGTGCACGGCTCAGTCGATGCAACCTTTGCTTCTTGAATCTTGGTAACCAAGTCGTCAGTCATCGTGAAGCAAACTCGTAAATGAAAAGTAACCCCTTGACAAGTTCAACAACGAAACAAGCATGTTTATGACTCATTTCGTCTAGAAGAGATTTCGCAATATGTATGCAATATAAAGCAAATCCGATTTCATTACAATGACTCACACGAGAAAACAGATTTCATCACATGGTGCAATTTAATCATGTACACAGTCAGCATAATTACCATCGTCTGGATTCATGACATAAAGGGTTTTCGCAATATCTGCTTTCAAACGGTAAAAAGATTTTTTGTGCGAAATGAAATTGTCAAACCAGTGTTTCAGTACATGTTTTGGCGGGGGGCTGTCATTCAGAAAACGAATGAAACGCTCCCAACAAAGATCACGATTGGGAATAGCATTCCAAACTATCTCAACATTGCGTTCAAAAATAACACACCACTGTTGTCGACAAATGTGTAGCAATGTTTGTTCCGCGGGGTGGCAGCAACGTGGGCACCAGTTGTTGATGTTGTCTTCAATTGCGCAACGGACGCTTTGTGCGTGTGCCTCAACAAAGTGCTTATCAATCTCATCAAGTCCTTCCAAACTCATATTGAATGATTATGTGGCACAAACAGTGCCTATTTATATAAGGTCCAACCAACTTAAATAGATTTTTTTACCTCAACATGCTCACACACGCAACCACAAAATCAGACAGCAATGTTACACAATCTTGAATAAACGAAACAACCTGCACCCAACTGCTTGGTGGGAATAAACGGGCATCAATGTGCGAGAACAAAAACAACTGCTTGCACACCAGAATCACATCATTGCAACCTTTCAACTTCTGAATGTGTTTTACGGAAACTGCAAACGCTACCAAGTCAGACACCTTCAAAGAGTTTCGAAACAAAAGAGAGTCACTTGCCAAACTAATCAAGAAAACCGTTGACTTGTCATTCACAGTCAAAAACAGGGACTTTACCGTTTCTCCGTACAAGCAATCAAACTCAGCACATAACGTTGTAAAAAGACATGGTTTGTTCGTTAAAAAATTTTCTATGAGTTGTTGGCTCATAATTCACTGCAACACTTTGAGCAAATGTACACGTTGATCGCAAAACCTGTAATCAAGTCTTCTTTTTTTGACTCGCCAGCTTTTGACTCGCCAACAGAGACCGTAGCTTTTGTGTCCACGGCTTTTGAAACTGGTGGTTCCGATTTTTTGACGGTTGGTTTGTCCTCCTCAGCTTTCTTCTTCTTTTCTGGAGGCTTCTCAACGTTGTTCTGTGGATCTCCTCCTCGCTTCAGTATCAGTGGTGCAAGAGGTTTTGCTGCTTTTCTTTTTGCTGTTGCCGGCTTTTCGGGAGGAACTGAATCAACGATGGTCTCCAAGTTTGACTGGGGTTCAAACAATGGAGGTGGCAGGAGCTTTGGCTTGAGTGTGCGGCGTTGTTGTTTTTTCGCAGGTACCTCTTCAGGTACAAAAGAATCGATGAAAGCACCAACAGCCTGCTCAGCGGCAGCTTGCAACTTTGGAGTTGGTCCTCGATAAGCCTGAGTTTGTTGCTGCGACACAGGCGGGTCTGGTTGAGTTTCGGGAAAATCGAACGTGTCGAAAAAGTCGGTGAATGCGTCTTGCATAGCCATTTTTGATGACAATGAATGATGAAGCAACACAGACTCCGCCTTTTATAGGATTTAGCTCCTCTGACAATCAGTGGGCGTTTGTCTAGACAATATAAAAGCAGACTAAAATAAATATTAGTCATACCATGCGTCTGCAATTCTTCAACAGAGGCCAAGTTGAAAAAACTCGACCACACGCTCTTTACTGTCTACTGAGAATTATGACTTCGTGCTGTTGTGAACAACCAAGAAATCCACAACCCACGTCTGAGAGAATTCAGACGAACGAG
>JASANC010002114.1:0-42450 GCA_030248135.1 Theristus sp. LFF4_11
CTTTCGCTACTGATCTCTAGGTGCACCGTGCACCCCCCAAGCACCAGAGACCGTCGGGTGAGGGGAAGGGTGGGGGGGGAGCACCGTGTCACCCCCCCCCCTAAAACCGGACACCCCCCCCAATCGGACCCCCCACCTCGAAAATTTGGCCGACCCCACACCCCCCATGAAATTTTGTCTGGCGGACACCCCCCAATTTTCTCCAGTAGCGAAAGCGGGACCTTGGGTGAGGGGGGGGGTGTTTGCCAAATTTTAGAGGGGGGTGTCAGGTGCCTTCTCGGTGTGGGGGGGGGGGGTGCACGGGCAGCAAATTTTCCTGAGGGGGGTGCACTGGCAGAAAAATTTCGTGAGGGGGGTGCACGGGATCGCACGGGTAATACCAAATTTTTGCCTTAGAAAAACACAGAAATTCTTGTAAAATACAGAATATTTTGTGCAAACAAGATAAATCTTTGCCAAAGACATATACTACCGTACTACCGTTTTTCTTTCACTTTTCGCAACACATTTTATACTTCATCATGTCAGTCATCATGTTCATGTCAAAAATGACGTACAACAACAACAATAACGCGGTTGTCTTTCTGATGTTCATGACGGAGTTTGCATGCGATAAACTTGCAGTCGCTCAGTTTGGTTGGTGCAACATTGCATTCTTTGCAGCCACACTAACGGACTACAGTCGAACTCTAAATTATAGGCAGTTAGCTGATTGGTTGGTGGACTCGTGACGATGCTTTATGTGCAGGACAGACCCCGCAACAATAGATGGTTGTATGCAGTAGCCAGTGCAATATTTGCTGTCTGTATTTTTTCGACAGAGACATTTACAAAACAACACTTAATCGCTTATCCATTCACAGATTCCAGCGACAGTCAACCATTGTGCCCCGTGAATCAAATTAGCTGCGATTGTTCCCCGATGATCTCAAACAATCACCTGGTTTGACACTGTTTTAGAAAAACAAAACGTTCTGCTTTTATTTGTGCGCGCTTCGATTTGGCCATTGCGTCGAGTGAGCAGTCAGAGCAATCAGTAACTCGGTATATAACAACTCGCAGAGCAGCGTGTTTTTCAATCATTTAAGGACTGGATCAGAAAAAATTGCGGTTCCAATAGCAGCTCAAGTCACTTTACTATGACCTATTTTTTTCAAACGTGTCCTACTGAAATGACGTCACGTGCCGCAGAACATGCGCTTGTCGTTCACAGTGAAAACCAGACTTTTCGTTTAGCCAATTTCTTCCCGTAAACAAATGGTGAATGTCGAATCAGTCACACCAAACTAAAGTTTTAGTGCCTGTACTTTGACAAACGGGCGTTTTTAAAGCAAATGACGTCATTTTAGTCCGGACACGTTTGAATAAATCCACAATAATACAGTGTGTGTCTCGTTTTTCAGTCGCAACTGGACGAAACTCAATGCCCATATCTGTTGGCTCGTCGACTGGGCGCAATACTGCTGCTTTCTACCACGTTGCTGGTGGTTCTCGCCTATTGTTTCTGGTTCTGTAACCTTTTGCGGGATCGATCCGATTCACTGATTGGCGCGATAGTCCGCGACAATGATTTGGTTTAGTTTGCTTGTTAACAACAATCTTATTATTGCACCACTGAAAGCCGTTTCCAAACGATGGTAGCCAAACAAGATGGAGCGTTTGGTGAAACAAATAAATTTTCTTTGGCTACTGAAGATAAAGCGTTTGGCAAAAAAAATGTTTGGAAAAGTTTGGAAAACGGTTTTCAGCGACTGCGGTTGTCGTAGCGGCGGGCTCTGCAATCAATCATCAGTTGGAAAACGTTCAGAAAGATGGGATCTTTTGGGCTATTGCCAAAAAAATTGTGTGCATATGGTGGAGCAGGGCCGAGTAAACATGGCATCTTTTTTCAGTGCGCGAACAGCGTGCGAAATTTGAATGAAATATCAGATAAAAAGGCTTTCAGATTCAGAAAGCCAATTGTGTATCAAATTGATCGTGACTTTTAAACCGTTTTGTTCGTTGTTTGTCAATTGGCAAAAATCTTTGTTTTTCAGAAAGACAACTCCCAGGCTGCGACTAATCCCGTCTTCAGGATAAAACAAGGACTGCCTTATTCATTCGGCCATACTGTGACACAACAGAGCAGAAGAGTGCAAAAACGATTTTTTTTCCGAAAACTCCGCACATTTTGTTGCAGCTGAACTTTCTGATCGCCGAAGCGGACGAGCGACGAACGACGAAGCTGCGGCCGAGTCGCGAGGTTCGCTCGGTCGACACGAACAGCGAGATGCTGCACACGTTCAGCATCGAGGCGAGCGAGCCGAAGCGAAAGGCGCGATCGCCCGCCAGCACCATCTCCAGCAGTGTGCACAGCATCGTCAAAGGTTGGTAAGGCCCATTTATGACTGACGTATGCGCATACGGCACGGCACGGCACGTCACGGCACGGCACTTTAGGTCTCGTGTTATTGCATACTACCGTTCGTACGTGACGTACGCACGTCGACGTGCGTCTGCACACGTCTGGTATAAACGGGCCTTTAGAGAGCTGAACAGTTCGCTGCACAAATTCTTGCATTGCCGACCGACCGAATAAAGTGTGTGCGGGCGTTTTGTTAAAATTTTGCAGTTCATTTGAGACTAAAACCGTCGATTTATCGATTAATCGCACGGTGTGTTCTTCCAAAATTTGCGGTGCCACGGTTTCTCGCTGAATACGGCGGCATCAGTAAACAGAAGCTCATTTTTCAGAATCGACTCAATTTCAGGATTTTTTGTGTTTATTTTTTACTTGACAATTTGGGGGATGAGAGACAATTTGGGGGATGAGAAGAAAAGAATACAATGTGCACTGTATCGGTAGCGTTTTTTTTCAAAAATCCATTTCTCCATTTCATTTCAGACGCAGAAAATTGACACTGGAACAGTCTGAGAATGCTTGAAAACTAACGAACTCGTAGTGATGTTGGAGAACTTGTTATGTGAAAAAGGGACATACCTTTGACTTCTAATTGTGATTTGTCTTCTTTGCTCTGTTACTGTGCATACTGAAATTAACATTGATTGAACGCAAAATAATGTTAGGCTGTCAAAGTGAAAGCTGAACTCAACAACTACTCAAAAAAAAACTCTGGATAACCGCTACTCAATTCAATTCAATCCCAGATTTTGTCGAACAAAAATCATAAATGAGATGCTGAAGCACCAAATAAGTTTTTATGGTTTTTACCATTAACGCAAATTGTATGAGACAACCAAAATACCGCCGCATGAAATTCGAACCTCCCAAACTATTTGTTCTGGGTTGGGGGGGGGGGGGGAGGTGGGTGATGGTGATGGTGAAAAAATTCGAATCCCTATATTTATCTGAGAAGTTTTTTGGCTTCGCTATGTGTACCGGTATATTAAAAAATTTCGATTAAAAAACTCAAACTAAAAAGATTTTTTAAAGTTAAAAACCTGGAACCCTGTTCAATGTTATGCTAGTCGAACTGAGGTATTTTTGCAGCATGTGGATCCAAAACTAGGCACCAAGAACACCAATTCACTGACCGGTTAAGCGCGGTACACCGCTCGGCAAAACTTTAACGGAGAAACAAAAGAAAAAACATCTGCGCGAAATTGCATCGCAATTGCCGTGTGCTGTCAACCGTTATGATCTGAGTCGATCAAAAACTTTATGGCCATTGATTAATTTTAATCGGATATCGGAAAAAATCGTAAAGGTTTGTTTACCGCGCGTGAATTTTGTGTTCAGTTGTTTTTTTTCTTCACGCGGTCGACTTGATTTGCATCCGGTTGTCTTTTGAATTGAACTCACTCGGTTACGTAAAAAATGAAATTTTTTACTGTGATTGTTCATTGATGTTCGCTGATTCAAGTGTAATGTGAAAACGCTTGTCTATCACATGCCGCTTTTTACGAGGTTGCGCGGATGAGCAATTTTTGGAGAACAATTTTTCCAGTAATTAAGGTAAAATTTAGTAACTGGCGATGCAGCAAAAAAAAATCTTTTTATGTGAATGACTGCAATAATACGAAGCTGAAAAACATTCGTTCGGCAGACTGCACATTTTGTTCCGTTCAGTGCATGCACTTTTTTGAGCCAGAATTGATTGAACGTCGTATTGAACACATAAATTTTAGCAGGTCGACTTGTTTTTAAACTACCGCGGCAAGAACGTTTTGTCAAAAAAATTGGGTTACGCATAAAAGGAAATAGGTAGGTTCAGTATATGTTCATTCAGCTGATTGAAATGATATCCTAACAATAATAAAAATTAATAAGGGTTCCAGATGGTACTTGGTCAACTTTGCCACTAGAAAGGGGCCGCATCTTTGCCACTGGTATATAACTGCTAATAATCGCAACTTTTCGTTAACTAATAACGCAAATAAACACCCTGTAGTGGCAAAGTTGCGGCTGCATCTTATAACGTGCATTGTTTGTGGCAAAGTTGCATGCATGCAGGCACAATTACCAGCAGTTATACCAGTGGCAAAGATGCGGCCCCTTTTTAGTGGCAAAGTTGACACACAATCGTCCCAGATGACCGCCGATTTCGCAATCAAGGAAATACCAAAAATGTTTAAGAGTTCAACAAAAAAATATGCAATCGTTTGACGCTGAAAACAAAAATTTGAGCGGGTCAATCCATTAAAACCGTACGATTTCGTTGTTGACTTGTCTATCATCACATGAGAACAGTTTAGTTTATAGCGCCAAGTGTGACAAAGGCCACCATTGTTGTGTCGTGTCTGTTGTTCAACAACAATTACCGAGAAATTTTTGTTCTCATTTTGTTTTTACGGAGTTGCGCGGATGAAAATTGGAGAAACAATTTTTACTGGTAATGGAGCGAAAAAATCTTTTAATGTAAATGACTGCGATGATACGAAGCTGAAAAAAATATCTACGCGTTTGTTCGATAGAATACAAATTTTGTTCCGTTTAGTTCATGCATTTTTTTATGCCAGCCCCAGAATTATGTGATCATGCGATAATGATGGCACAAATGTGCACGTGGTGTGTGGTATAGTTTTTTCTTTTGGTTGTGCAGATTGAATTGTGCACGCTGCGGATAGTAATGATGATGAAATAAAACGGTTACAGTTGACACGCCGGAATAATTTCGGACTTCGTTGGTAACTCACCCGACATCGTGACGGACAGACAGGCAAAACGGGGTTGATATATGCACTACAGGTTACAGGTTACAGGTTACACACACAGGTTAGTAATGGTGAACCAGAGCGAGGCCTAAAAAACACATTCAATCGGAGAACGTTTTTTTTGTCAAAAAATTACGCATGAAAGGCAAATCAAAAATTTATTGGATAAAAGTTTTTTTTCTTAAATACATAGGTTCAGTTCATTAAGTTCATCTGATTGAAATGATGACAAAAAAAGGGTTACAGATGACTGCCGATTCCGCATCAAGGAAATAGTAAAAAGTTTTAGAGTTTAAAAAAACATGCGATTGCCTGACGCTGACAACGAAAATTCGAGCAGATCACAATTCATAAACCACACGACTTCGTTGTTGATTCACAAGACCAGAAGGTGTGCAGTGCATTAAAATTACGTATTTTTAACGGGTAATTTTGTGCGAAGTCACTCAACTAATTCTGGTCATTTTTATCAATTGGGATCGATAGAAAAACAGTATTATTTATTGATTGCATTGTATTTCACGGGTGTATGATTTATTCGACGTACCCCAGCTATACGCGTGTATAAATAGTGTGGAATTTTGGTAGAAAGATCAATCGTCTTGCTGTGGCAGAACTCACTGAAGAGCGAGAAGACTGATCTTCATTGGTTGCCAATTAGTCTAGACGCTGTTCGTAAAAAAATGAGGACCCTTCAACTTCCACGAAATGCTGTAAACCGTCTGAGCTTTATGTTCGTGTTGCTGTTGAGCACAGAAATCTGTAAGTTTTTTTTATTGAATTGAATGAATTAAAATAGAATGTTACAGCACACGTTTGTTTCACTGACCATCGACCATGGAAATGTTTCAGTATTCTGTGGCGCACCCTGTCCTGATCCGTTCAACATCGTTGGTGCGAGTTCGTTTTACTTCAATGGCAGTTGCTACGAATATCACCGGGAAGAGGTATTTCTAATTCTTGTAAAACAGCTCTTTATTCATGGCTATTTGCATTTGAATTTCAAGAGTTTTATCTTTTAAATCCTTGTATTAACATATACAGTGGCGGCCAAAAATGTTGGAACGCTGCGCGCATGTGTATCATCAGCCTTACAAACGCTATTACAAGAATCCCATTCTAATTTATTTTGTTTTTGTGATTACTGAGTGTATCTAGCACACTATCCGCAGGGTTATTTTCGCTGAAGCATACATTTATTTGACAAATACCGAATATTACAACATGCCTCTATTTGGCAGTAAAACTGTTTCAAAATTATTTGGCAAGAAAATATGGCGGAATAAACAATACAACCCGACTGAACCCGAAACATGAACGCAATACATGTCTGTTAGATAATTCAAACACAAATAAACGCTTTGTATTTGTAGTTTGTAGATACATTGTATTATATTATTATATATATTATATTATTTGTAGATATTCTACAAATAATACTTTGTAGAATTAGAATAGATGAAACTCTAATAGTTATCTTGCCAATGATTTTGAATCAGTTTTACTGCCAGTCATATGCGATGGAGGCGTGTTGTAATGTTCGGTATTTAGCAAATAAATGTAAGCTTTAGTGAAAAAAACCCTGCGAATCTTAGACAAAAAAGCTGAAGCAGGCTCGAGAACGAGCCGTTTTTCCCACTAGTTTTTTGCATTACGCTGTACATAGATACTGTATGTACTGTATATATATGTATATTTTTCCGTATAATGCCATGCGTTGAGAAAAGGCAGGTTTATTTGAATCTGCAGGTGGAGCAGCCGCGTGCAAAGTTCGACTGCCAAAACAGAGCGGCAAGCATGCCAAATGTGGTTGGTCGTTTAGCTGCATTGACTAACAACGAAGTCGTTTCGCGTGTCCATGAATTTTTGGTCAGTCACACTAAAATATTGTAGTTTTGTAGCAGAAAAACTTTGGATTTACAGGGTGGGAAAAATAACTACCGGATTTAAATTTGCTCTATATATCTGGTTTGGAGGTTTCAAGTTTAACCACAACATCCTAATGTAAGGTCCGTTTATACCTTAAGCAGACGAACGTAAGGTACGCAGTATGAACGGCAGTATGCATCTACGCAATAACATAGAACTGACGTGACGTGACGTGCCGTACATGCATACGTCTGTATGAACAGTGTTATGCTAAAACACGGGACCTAAAGTGACGTGACACGACGTAGTATGCGCATACTTCAAGCAAAAACGGGCCTTTACTTTTTGCAACTCAGTTTATGCAAGTACGTGTGCGCTGGTGTTGCTGGATTGCCATAGCCATCCATTTATTTTGTTCGTGGTACAAAAAACAGGCAATTAACAACATATAATTTTTATCAAAAATGTACGAAATTACATTTTTTAGTGTACAGTAGTGTACCACTTTTGACAGCTCATATCTCGCACGTTGCACGGTCATATTTCAGGCGCGATCAGACCAATGGGTGCCGGTGATGGAACGAAACCAGTGATTGTCTTGTACTTTTCTTTTATCAAGAGTTGAATTGTTTAGTGACCACAATTCGCAGCCATAGAGCAGGATGCACGCCGAGTACACTCGTGCCTTTGTGCGGATTGACACGTCATGCGATCGCCACAGCCACCAAACGGTGGAACGCCAGGGTCGACTGCTTCATACGCATCTGGACGTTATCTGTACAGTCATTGTTTGCATTTGTGACGGCTCCCAAGTAGACCGCTGAGTCAGCCCTGGGCAGTTGTACGCCATCGATTGTAACATCTGCCGCTTCATTGGCGGGCCAGTTTGCAGCCAGCAATTCGCACTTCGCCGGCGCAAACTGCAGGCCAATCCGTGTCAACGCATCCAGGAGCATGTGGTTTGTGCGAATATGACCACATCATCAGCATACTCTGGTGATCTGAACGCCACCGCTTCCTCCGTGCCGCTGCAGACCATGGTGACGCCATAGCAGTCTTCGCAGCCGAACTGCGCCTGTCGGATTATCCTTGTCTCTAACTAATGTGAACTGAACGGGGCTCAGCACTCCTCCGTGCCTGACGCCGGTCCTCGGCTTAAACGTTGCTGAGAGTTCGTTATGTGCTCAAATTTTGGTACGCTGTGCTGTGTAAAGTGTTTTTATCAGCGTTATTATTTTTGTCGGAATTCCGGAGGTTGCGAGAATATTGAATATTCAGTCTCTAACCATAGAGTCAAAGACTGTCAAGTAATGCCATCAATGCCGGTTGATTGTACGGCGCGCGCGTCTCCGTC
This sequence comes from Theristus sp. LFF4_11, assembly GCA_030248135.1. Lineage (NCBI taxonomy): Eukaryota > Metazoa > Nematoda > Chromadorea > Monhysterida > Xyalidae > Theristus > Theristus sp. LFF4_11. The sequence goes on from JASANC010002114.1 coordinate 8,378, forward strand.
AGTTGTCGCAGACGTTTTGTTGTTGTGTTGTTGTTGTTGTTGTTGTTGTTGTTGTTGTCCATTGTGCCCCGTCCGATACGGAAACCGGCCTGTTGTTCCCTTGCCAGTTGCTCTCCCATCATCGCCGTAATGTGTAGTAGAATTATTGTTTCAAAGAGTTTAGTTATATATGGTTGACAGCAATAATTCCTCTGTAGTTTGCACAGTCCATTCGCGACTTCTTGTAAATTGGGATGCAAACGGACTTTCTCTACTCAAACGGAATCTCCTCCGTGTCCCAGATGCGCCGGAGATATCCACGATTTATTAGCGACGCAGGTGCACATTTGAATAGTTCTGCTGGTAGACCATCTGGGCCTGCTGACTTTCCGCAGCGAAGGCGTCTGATCGCATTTGCAATTTCCTCGATTGTTGGTGGATCGTTGTTGACTGCTGCAGTGTTGTTGGTGGTGGTCAAAGTAGGCGGACTTTGCAGTGGGGTATCACTCGGAGGTTCAGCATTAAATTGGATACTGAAGTGCTCCTCTACCTCTCTAGTTTGTCCGTCGTCGTAGGTTCAGGTTCATGTTTTGGTAGACGACTCACGTTTCCTTCATTCAGCGTACGGCTTTGTATTTAAAAGTGCAGGTTGGGCCAAAAGATTTTAATTCCAAAATGCTCTCACTGACGTGTGATGAGGTGTTTAGAGCTGAACATTTGAACACTATTAGAAAACATTTGGAAGTTTTTTAACTAATTTTTTTACGGAATGTTCCCCCTATCACTCACTACAGCAGAATAGAGCATCTAGGAAAAAAGTAGATGAGCATTGGAAGTTAAGCGTTTTGTCATAAGCAGTTCACCATAAACCTGGCTTTGTGTGAGAGTGCAGACACGATGGCTACAGTAAGACATTACATGAAAAAAACAATGTAGCTTGGAAATGCCGAATGCTGAATTGCAGTTGAACAGGTTTTGATTAACCTGAACATCTCCGGAAAATTTTATCCCAAATCGGTTCACTGGTTAGCGAGACATGAGCTGTCAAAGGGTGGTACACTTCTTATGCGCCACAATGTACGGTATGGCCGGTTAAACATGGCAGCTTTTTTCAGGGTGCAAGGAGCGCGCGAATTTTGAATGAAAGATAAACGACGTTCAGAAACTGAATTGTGAGCCAAATTTGACGCGTTGTTTTAAACTAATGGATTATCCGCGCTATTCTGTTCATTCTTTATCCCTTGTACACATGATTGGGAATTACGTTGGCTTTTTTGAAAAAGACAACTCCTAGTCTGCGGCTGATCCCGCCTTGATGGACTGCCTCATTTATTCGGCCATACTGTATATATTTGTTTGTTCTCGCCGATAATGTTATAAAAGCTTACAACTACTTTAAAAAAAGAACATGCGTGAAACGGTGAAATTCTTGTGTGGAACCAAAAAACACTACTCAGGCAGCCGACCTTTTTCTGGACGACGAAGAAACATGGATGGCAGTCGAAAGAAAAGAGGATTTTTCTGGTGAAGGTTTTACGAATCTTTTCTTTATACGCCGAAACAATTGGTGCTACGATCTTGCTAACACGCAATGGGGCTCGCCGCCGGCAAACGTCTGGGATGATGTAAGATTGTGTCACTCACTCAAAAACTTTGGCTGTGTGTAAAACGGTTTTTATGTCGTAAGGAATGCCAAATATTTTCGTGCGAAGAAGGCGGAGTGTTGTTGAATGATGTGTGAAAAAGCCGCTTAAGCTGAAAAGCTGTTTCGCACCCAAACATAGCTCGAATATAAAGTAAAATAAATTCATTTAGCGAGAAATAATTATGATTAGTTTTTTTTAATTTCTTGCTCAAATATGCCGTCAGAATATTTTTAGTTTTCATGATTTCAAGTTGCCGCGCAGCCATGAAACATTTTCTCTGTCTGTGCATGCAAAGCAAACGCATATTGGGACAAGTTTTTAAAATTTACTAGCAAATAACCCATGCCTACGGCACGGTTAGCTGATGAAAACAATTTTTTTGAGTGGATTTTGACCTTCTTGACCCGGACGATCCGGACAAAAATGCATTGGTATTTGATTTTGAGTTGCTTCAACCGACTGTTATTAATTTACCATAGCAATGATCGTTCATTTTAGAAACAACTAGCCTATTGACCCGAGCGTATGTGGCTTAATCAATGCCAAGCCTTTTTGGTGAAGTGGCATTGACTTAGAAAGAAAAAACAGTAACGTTTACTGAATAATAACCCTGAAGAAAATTTACCTTGTGCTGCCGTGAAGCCGCCTACAATACAATATTTTTTTAATGTATTTAAATAAATAAAAAATGCGAAGTTTATGATTTTGTTATTTTTACCCGTTTACCCTAACCGAAGGCAAGCCTTTTTGTAAGTGAAGTAAAATTGAATAAAAATATTAAAACTAACGGTTTTTTTCATTTACCCGTTTTAAAAAGCTAATGCTTTTTTACCCGTTTACCTAAGCCAAGCCTTTTTTGTAAAGTGAAAATGCGAAGTTTATGATTTTGCTATTTTTACCCGTTCACACTAACCTAAGTCAAGCCTTTTTGTAAGTTAAGTAAGATTGAATAAAAAATAAAAAAATTAACGTTTTTTCATTAAAAAATACCCGTTTTAAAAAGCTAATGCTTCTTTTACCCGGTTACCCTAACATAAGCCAAGCCTTTTTTGTAAAGTGAACATGAATAGAAGAAACAAAAAAGTGACGTTTATAATTTCGTTTTGCAGTTTTGCTTTTTTTTACCCGTTTACCCCAACATGACCCAAACATTTTGCAAAGTGAAAATGAATGGTAAATACCATTTCGACCCAATTAAAAAACTAACTTTCTTCAGAGACGGTTTTGTTACATCTTTCGCAGTCGCTCGTCAAGTTTTGAGCAGCAACAATTGCCAGTTGCCCATCGTGCGTTACGTTGAAATTATCGCTCATAACCATGGAGTGTCAATTTGAAAATGAAACATGGAGTATCAACTCTACATTTAAAACTAAAAATTAAAACAAAAAACCACTGGAAAACGCAAAAAAATGTGTTTTTGCCCTATTTTTAGAGCAATAAAAATGCCCGGGGCAAAAATCTAAGGTCAGATTCGAATTCAGCAGTCTTGAAAACCCCCCTGGAAAACTAAAAATTAAAAGTACAAGTTGTTTCTACCTTGATTTTTTCACTGTGAAACGAAAACGTGTGCAAAAAGCAAAAAAATCAACTTTTTACCCATTTTTTAAGTGGACAAGTGGTCAGTTGTAAAATATCAAAACAGATTCAAATACAGCGGTTGTATGGCTGTTATAAAACAGTTTTGTTAAAAAAAATCCGCACTTAAAATTAAAAATTAAAACAAAAAACCACACGAAAACGCATAAAAATGTGTTTTTGCCCAACTTTTAGAGCAAAAAAAGTCCCTGAACAAAAATCTAAAGACAGATTCGAATTCAGCGACCCCGAAACCCTCTATGTAGAACTAAAAATTTAAATTACAAGTTGTTTCTAACTTGATTTTTTACTGTGAAACGAAAACGTGTGCAAAAAGCAAAAAAATCAACTTTTTACCCATTTTTGGGTGGGCAGGTGGTCAGTTGCAAAATATCAAAACTGATTCCAATACAGCAATTGTAAGGCTGTTGTAAAACAGCTTTGTTAAAAAAATCCGCACTTAAAATTAAAAATTAAAACCAAAAAACACTGGAAAACGCAAAAAAATGTGTTTTTGCCCAATTTTAAGGCAAAAAATGCCCGGGGCAAAAATCTAAGATCAGATTCGAATTCAGCGACCCCGAAACCCCCCCTGTAGAACCAAAAATGAAAATCGAAAAATTGTGTTTATGAGCTCAAAAAAATGTTTTAAAAAAATAGCGTAATTTTTAAAAAAAAGTAATTTTAACTAGCGTCGTAGCGCCTCAGGGACCCCCTTGCAAGGGCTCATTGATACAGGGCCTTAAAGAACTCCGCAAGATCTTTCACGTGAATACTGTGTGAGGTTCCAGAAACTGTGCAACTACGAGATACGGTAGGGCTAAAAAGGTACACTTTGCGAAAAATCGCAAAAACTCGAGGGTTTTTTAACTTCCGCGCCCTAAAAACTACCTTTATAGGCATAATCAGGGAGTACTCAGGGGGTAAACCTGAAGCGCCTTGATTAGTAGAATGTCCCTGCACCCTTGGTTTGAAAACTTTCCCATGTAGCGCAGACCCCCCCCCCACTCTTATTTGCAAACGGTGTTAAACAAGGTTGCTAAGGTTTTTCTGAAATTCTCTCTGATATAAAACATTATGGGGCATTGTTGTAAAATCAGTATCACGTCGAATTTTTTAAGAAATTTTTTAAGAATTTTTTAGAAATAAAACAAAAAACACTGGAAAACGGTAAAAAATGTTTTTGCAAAATTTTAAGGCAAAAATGCCCGAGGCAAAAATCTAAAGTCAGATTTCGGATTGCGCAATCTCGAAAACCTCCTGGAGAATTAAAAATTAAAATTAAAAGTTGTTTCTATTGTTTTTTTTTTCACTGTGGAATGAAAACGTATGAAAAAAGCAAAAAATCCACATTTTATCCCTTTTTCGGTGAAAGCAAGTGGTCAGTTGCAAAATATGAAAACGGATTCAAGTACAGCGGTTGTAAAGCTATTGTAAAATAGCATTTTAAATAAAATCCACGCATAAAATTAAAACACTAAAACAAAAAACACTGAAAAACGCAAAAAACATGTTTTTGTCCAATTTTGGGGCAAAAAATGCCCGGGGCAAAAATCTAAGTTCAGATTCAAATTCAGCGACCCGGAATCCCCCTGTAGAACTAAAAATAAAAATCAAAAAATTGGGTTTATGAGCTCAAAAACATGTTTTACAAAAATAGCAAAATTTTTCAAAAAAAGTAATTTTGCAAAGCTTGCCACGGAAAATAGAAAAAAGTCCCTTTATGTAGTGTACGTGTACGTGAAAGAGCTCTAATACTTATAAGCCCTAAAAGTGCTGCAAATAGGGGGAATTAGGGTATGGTTGCTGAGTGAAAATGAAGCGCCTTGTTGAGTTGTACAACCCCCTGCCCTTAGTTGGAATATGATTCCATGGCCCGCTAGACCCCCCTACCCCTCCCCCGCCCACTTATTCGTGCAATCGGCGTTAAATCTCTATTTTGGTGGTTTTAGGTCACGGCATGATTAACAGGTTCATGCGGAATTCAAAATTGGCAAAGTTATTCGAGTCCCCTGAATAGGGCCGAGTCACTCAGGTGACTTTGAATTGCCACATAAAGAATGAAAGTAGTTTCCTTTCACGTCTGCAAACTCATGGAGTCGCAGAACCTAAAAAATTGATAATAAATAATAGATGATACCACTGTAGCGTACGCACGTGCGTTAGTTACGTGTTGAACATTAGGCATAGATCCCCCCGCCTTTCACAGACTTGGTATGTTCCCTGTCTGCTGCGGACGTTTGCGTGCACCCCGGTTCAGCCAAGCTACCAGTGGTAGCTAACATTGAAGTGTGTGAATTAAAATGCTCTTTCTTCTTTGTCATATCAAGTTGTACTATTATTGTGTATGCACACGTGCATATCACTCACATCACAAAACAAATGTTTTGCAGGAGGAACCCGATGATGAGGACGCAGCATGTGCAGCATTTGATGACGAATACGGAGCGCTTGTAGATGAGGAGTGCGATGATGAAGGCGTCGAATACCTTTGCGAATATCGTTCGTGCTCAATGCAGTTTTCTTGTTTTTTTTCAAATGACAAAATTGTGGACCGAACATGACTTTTCAACACGTGCAACATGCAGTATTTGCGCGGCTCTTTGTTTTATTTTAGGTGTTCACGGTTGTCTCGACCACTTTTGTCTCAATGGGGGCAATTGTAAAGACGTCGACGTTTACTTGACACCCGGTTGCACGTGTCCATCTGGCTTTACCGGACCACGCTGCGAAACACATGCTGGAGGAGCAGGCAAGGATAGTAGCTGCATCAATGAGAATAGCAGAACGTTCTAGTAATGGGTGGTTTGATGAGGTGGAAGCATGCAAGGTGGAAGAGGCAGATGCACTGAAAGAAAGATTTTGAATGTTTAAAACAATTTTTGAGAAAATTTCCGTCAAGCATCTTCCCTATGTGTGCAAGCAAGTACATGAGACGTTGAATAAGGAAGGTAATAAACCAGCTGCCAGGTGCCAACGTTTTCAGTGCCCACGAATGTGATTTGCTTTTCGGCGCAGCAGACAATTCGTTCGAAGAATGGTGGTAAAAAACGCATGTCGGAACTGCAACTGGGTGACGAGGTGAGCTTACTTGAAACTGCTTTCTGCCACGCAGATTTCGTAGTCCTCCTGGTTGGTGAGTTCTATTCGGCGATAATCTGCTGCTTCCGTGTATTACCGTATCTTTTTGTGCGAAGGAGGTGGAGTAATGTTGAATGATGTGTGGAAAAGCCGCACAGCTGAAAAGGTGTTTCGCGCCCGGGTTGGAATATGAATTTAAAAAAAAAATAAATTTATTGGGTGGAAAAAGATTCTGATTGGTTTTTTCTCAATTTCTTCCATAAATCTGCCGTCAGAATACGTTAAATTTTACTGAGTTCAAATTGCCGCATAGCCATGAAACATTTCTCTATCTGTGCGTGCAAACGCACATTCACACACGTTTAATAAGAAAGAATTATGAGCTATTTTTTTAAACGTGTTCCACTGAAATGACGTCATGTGCCGCCAAACATGCGCTTGCCGTTCACAGCAAACCAGACTTTCCGCTTAGCCGGTTTCTTTCCGCAAACAAATGTCGAATCAATCACATCAAACTGACATTTTAGTGCCTGTACTTTGGCAAACGGGCGTTTTTAAAGCAAATGACGTCATTTTAGTCCGGACACGTTTGAATAAATCCACAATAATTCATTAGCACAAAAAACAGCCAATTATTTATTGTGTCAATAATACAATGCAGGTTCTGGTTGCCACCACGGACAAAGACACCGATCAGCCGACACTGAAATACAGTCCCGTGGTGGCGTGGCTGCATCGTGACGAAGACATCGCTGGTGAATACCTCGAGATCGTCACGCGCACCGGCGGCGAACTGCAGATCTCCGCGAAACATTTGCTGCCTCGTGTCGCCAATTGCAATGAGACGTCAGATATTGGCGGAAAAGTGACGCCATCTGTCGAGTTGAACCGACTGACAACGGTGGCTGAGTTTGCGGAAACCGCCAAGATCGGTGACTGCTTGCTGTTGTCAACTGAAGAGGACAACCTGGCCAACGGGAATGTACTCCATTATGACGAAATCGTCTCGGTCGGTTTGATTTGCAGACACCACTGCGATTCTGCGCAGCGATTTACTGACGATTAGCGTTTTTAAGGGCACCTGATCAATTTACGAGTCAGTTTTGTTGGAGACATTTTGCGTAAAAGCTGGTGGACTTTGTCTAAAAAGAGGATACGTTTTGCACGAAAAATTCACACGGAGTCTTTTACAGAAAATTTTTTTCCTCCACCACAATTACAATATGGACTCACCGTGAAAATTGGGAAGCGCGAGCTTTATTTGTTGAAACAGAGAGGAAAAAGTTTATCGATTTACCGTAATTCACACAGATCAAGCGCGTCGTAGCGCGTGGCGTCTTCAGTCCGGTGACGGCAGAAGGCACGATGCTTGTCAACAACGTCCATGCGTCCTGCTATTCAACGTACGAAAGTCACCGGCTGGCACATCAGATTATGCAAATGCAAACCGGCTGGCAAGAACTTTTGTCGATGCTCTTTGGCAACCTGTTCAATGGTATTGAGTTTTTATATTTGAAGAATTACACTTTTTTTACTTTATTGACACTTTCTAACACACGTCTTATTTTGTGGTATTTTAAACCGAGCGCCCTAATTCATTCACAGCCATAAAAGTCCCAGCGATCTTGCTTTTATAACTTTTTTTCTGCAATTTACTGTAGTGAAAGAATTATTTTTTGAAATTTAAAAAAAAACTTTTCTCAGGCCAGCAAATGTCCGCAGACGTGATGGTGCCACGTTTGATGCAAGCCGTGCTCCACGTGACCAATGTCTTGTCAGCTGATGGCATCAAGGTTCTTTGATCAAGCTTTCGATCAATCAAACAGTCTATTAGTTTTCCGAACAAAGCTCAGTTTATTACGGATATATCGTACAAATCTGTGACAATTACAGTGCAGTGCATGTAATTTATTCATGGTAATGTATTTAGATTTTGCGCTGCGTAATTGTTCTACCTTCTGATCGGTGGTGGTTTTTGGGATAAATTTGGAATGTGTGTTTTTTACAAAATAGTTCTGCTATTTTGGCTCCGAGACTCAATGCGCGCAGAAATAGGTAATTGCGCGGGAATTCAAAATTTAGAAAGTGATTCGAGTTTCCTGAACCCGGCTCACTTAGGTTATTTTGAACTGCGCCACATAAAAATTAAACTAGTTTCCTTTCGACGCCTGCAAACGCATTGAGTCGCAGAACTCAAACAAATTAATAATAACAGTGTTTTCTTACACTGTTAAAGCTTTATTTTTGGCATGCATTGATTGGTTTATTTTGAATACGTGCTAATTTTTTGGTCACACACAAAGATTTTCATTAGCTTATCATTTATTGTATTTTGTGTTCGGTCTCGGTGGTGGTTTTATTATAAAAATAGCTCTGGTCAGCTGGTCTTCGACGTTTAGACGCAAATTCAACCTCTACCACTTTGCCAAGCCTTCTTAAGAAAGCAGGAATGAAAATACAATGCAACTGCGTTTTTTGAGCTACAGTCCATCTGAAAAATATTCTATATGCAACATGACGCGAACATGACGTGATGACCAACCAATCAACGCTTAGAACACCTCATAATTAACCAATCAGCGCTGAGAGTTGCTATGACCAACCAATCAGCTAGCTGACTGTGTTTTTGTTGAGTGCGGAGTGTGTGCACGCGCGCTAGTGGATCATGAGCAGTACCGAAGACATGGGGGGGGGGGGCGGGGGTAGGATTAGGGGCTTTGAAAAAAAAAATTTTTTAATTTTTTTTGTTTTTTTAATTTGGATTTTTTTCAAACTAAATTTTGAAAAAATTTTCTTCTACTTTCCTCTGAAAATTCGATTTATGGCATAATTTTTTGAAAGTTCAAACCAAATTTTCTTCCCAACTTCTTTGTGTGCTTAGGTAAATGTCATTATTTGGTCATTTTGACCGACGTACTCCATGTTTTTCGATTTGGATGACTTCTAGAGTCAATTTTTAGCGTTGAAATCACTTAATTGAATTGAAATGTCGTTTCAGAAATCGTTTTTTTGCAACTTAGAACATGTTTTTCAGTCGGTAGGCCATGAGATGAACATGATATCTTGTTGATTGGCGTATGTTATAGATACGTCTACAATGGAGTTGTGCGATATATTGTTAAACAATTGGAGCGGAGGTGTTGGTTAATACCACATCACACGATCGTTTTTCAGATACCCGATAACATGGCCACATGTTAAAACTTGCGTGCTGAGCTAAACTAACGTGTTAAACTTGCGTCTGTCAGTTGCCCGCAACGTGATCGCGAAATCATGGTACGTGTTTTCGATACGATGATTTGAAGAGTGGGCTCTCGCCATGTGGCAGATACAATTGTAGCATAGCTGGTTGAACCTGAAAGTAAGTGTCTTGGGGGGGGGGGGCGACCGGGTCGACAGGGGTTGCCGACTTACCGTATTACCTCTAATAAACCCCCATGGGGGTTTATTTCTTCAGCGACTTCTGGGGGTGGGGGTTTATTTTTTGGGGGGGGGGGTTTATTTTGGGGGGGGGGGGGGGGGTTTATTTGGAAACCATTTTTAGGAGTGGGCAAAATGGCAAAAATACCTTCTATAGCAAGAAGGAAGTCGCAGAAACTTCTACTCTACATAGAAATTTCCTTTTACAACAGCCTTTTGTAATGAAATTACCATTAACTCATCCATTTGGGGCCTTTGGTAGCACAATTTCATCATTTTCACTGCAACCAGCCACTGAATTCGCTGGGTATGTGTTTCAAACAGGTTTCAATAATCCCCCATGGGGGATTATTTTGGGGGGGATTATTTGGAAACTTGTCGAGGGGGTGGGGGTTTATTTTTGGGGGGGGGGTTTAATTTGGGGGGGGGGGGTTATTTATTTTTGTGTGTTTGTTTGGGGGTAACGTGCATAGTTGTTCCAGAGCCGAGGGGTTGGGGGGGGGGGCCGATATAGATAGCTGGAGCAAATTTTCTAGATAGATAGATAGCTGGAAAATTTTGGGGGGGGCCGCGGGGGGGGGGCCATGTGACTTTGGGGGGGGGGCGGTCAAAATTTTGAAATTTGATAGATAGATAGCTAAAACGATAAAAAGCTATAAAAACAGCAAAATAATGCTAAAAATACACTAACAATCAAGTATAAGCGCGTATTTTACCTAAAATTAACGAAATTTTCAAGAATTACGAGCAAAAATGGTCAATTTTGCTCAAAAATTGACTCATTTTGTGTCCTCGAAGACAAAAATTTTCAGATAGATAGCTGGCTGAGAAAATTTTTTGATAGATAATAGCTAAGCCGAAAAAACCTGTTTGATAGAGATAGATTCGAAAATTTTTATGTTGTACGGAAAATTTTGGGGGGGGGTCTCCGCCAGACAAAAATTCATGGGGGGTGTGCGGGGGGGTGTAGGCAAAATTTTCGGGGGGGGGGGGGTCCGATGGGGGGGGGGGGGTGCCCGGTTTTGGGGGCCCTTCCCCCCCCCCCCCCAGTTGAAGAAAGGAACCATGCAACAGCTGGATAAAGTTGTCCTTGGTTTAAACAAAGCACAGACAATAAAAAACAAAACAGAAAAACAGTAACAATTTACCGATCAACACACCTGTTCTTCATCGGTGATACAACTGTCATTGTCGTCGTCTTGTGGAGTTTCAACCCGTTGTCGCTTAGCGGTTGCAAAACGTCGTTTATCATTCGAGCCAGCGTGTTTGTGCGAACGTCCCATTATGTCGTTGTGAAAATGATCGAAATTGAAGCCAGCAACAGTCCTTTGTCGAAATTCTACAGACGGTGAACCTGGAACAGCACAAAATAGCATGTAGATCAGCGAGAGAAAATTATGGAATCGAACACGTTTCGGGCCCGAATCACAGACGTGTTCGACTCGTTCGACTAGTGGCCCATCATCAGTGTGATGCTAGTCGAACAACAAGGAGCTGAAATACAAAAGGCAAAAATCAAACAACAGACAGAGCAAAGGCAACCATTTTAGTTGGTTGGTCAAGTCCGAATTTGAGAAGAGCATTAGTATTTGAAGCACCAAAACGGAAAAGACGGCAAAGAATCTTTTCTCTTGTAAACCCTTGATCAATGAGAGTGGAACAAAGAAGTTTGACGTTGTGAGCAAAGTCTTTTTTGTCGGAACAAACGCGAGCAAAGCGCATGGACTGGGCAGAAAAAATGTTATAGCCAACAGAGGAATGAGTCAGGCTATCTGCATGAACATACTTGAGCACTTTAAAGTGAAAATCTCGAGTTTTATCGTAAATGTCAACCTTCAACCCCCTATCAACGTTGATTTTAAGGTCCAAAAAGTTGGCCTCCGTTTTAACATCGTTAGACTTATTAAGCGGAATGGTAGGGGGATAAATATCTTTAGCGATATCCATAAAATTCTCACAATTCAAAACAAGTAAATCATCAATATAACGACATGCATAGCCAAGTTTCGCAATATTTTCTTTATTCCTGCGATCAGTAAGATATTTGTATTCAAGTCCTGTTAAGGTTAAACAAGCAAGTTTAGGAGCACTAACTGAACCCATTGGGATGCCTAGAACTTGGCGGTAAATACCCCCTGCAAATTTAACATAAGTTTCTCCAACTACGAATCTAATCATGTCTTTGATCTCAGTGCTGTCGAAGGACAGCAAACCAGGCAGTTTGCTATCACAATATTGGTAGTAGTCAGAATGTTTTGACAGACATAGAAATCTCTTTCTGGAGTTTTTGAAACAAATATTGACAATATTGTCAAGGCTGTCATAAATAACTTGATGAGGTAAGGCAGTATATAGCGTGCTAAAATCAGCCGAAACAATGCTGTCAATTTTATCAAGACTTTGTAACATACCCAACACGTCCAGGTTGTTCTTGACGGCCCAAAAACAATGTATGCCGTTGTTTGATAAAACCTGCCTGCAGTAATGCCTGAAATGCGTTTGAAGGGCACACAGAATCTTGTGAAGCAAGGTATTGATTGCTTTGCAACTGGATTGCCTGGCACCAGCAATAAATCTGAATGAGTACGGATCTTTATGCAGCTTTGGAATAGTGAAGATGGTAGGGAGAACAAGATCAGAGCTTTGACAAACAACACCAAAGGTTGAGCTAACTTTAGAATGAAAATCAACAATGTCAAACTCATTTTTAGCAACAGGATGATAAACATTATTGCCACCATTCCTCATATTCCCTTCTCCATCAAATTGGACTCCCATTTCAGTGCACATAACTTGGAGATAAAACTTTTTACAGATAACAACAAAATTGTTACTCGCTTTATCGGCTTGGGCAATGACATATCGAGCATGAAGATTTTTGAGTTCGAAATGAGGAAATTTGACAGAGTAAGCACTAGAATTGCGATGAACTGTATTGAAAAAACTGATTCTATTGCAAATCAATTTTTCCAAAAGAATACGAACACGAATAAGCTCATGAACATTAACATGACATAATTTAGCGATTTTACACAAAAAATCATGTACAGCTTCAATCAAAATATCATGAATTTCGGTCCACGACTTACTTTTATTAGACAGTCTGAATTTTGAACCTTTGCTAAACAGTTCACGTAGCTTGTCATCTTGAATAATATTAAGGTCCCCAGTGATAACATGATTGAAAACAGGATGCTTGAATTCACTTTGTTCACACTCGCAAACGCCGTGAATAATTGAAGAGAGAAGAGGGGGCGTAAGGGATTTGAGCAGTTTACTGTGGTTACAGAGCAGTCCACTGATAGGTTTATCATAAGAATACACAACTCTTACATTTTTCAACTTCTGGATAGTGCGTGTAGGTGCAAGAGACAAAATGCGATGATCTTTAAACAAAGTTTCCAACTTCAGGAATTCAAGCTTCTTATCAACAAACGGAATATTGCAAAAAGTCGAGGGCTCTTTACGAGCCCTTTCATCTAGTCTGTTGCGAAACTTGCCTGAAAGAAAAGCTTGAACAATACGTCTTACGGTTGCACTTTGTCCAGTACAGTTTTCTTTAAGAACTGTCCTTTCGGTCTGGATCAATTCACATCTACGTGCAGAGTTCAGAGTGTGAAACATGCCTTTTCTATCGGAAGGATTTTCCTGATATAACGTTGCTAACCTATTAGCAGTGTTTGTTGCACATTTCCTTTTGGTTCTGTGTTTCTTCTGACCGTGATTCCTTCTTCTACGGCGGATTGACTGAGTGAAAAAAGGTGAACCTTTTTGTTTGAAACAAGAAAGATCTTCTGTAATTTTGCCGTAGTTGTCAATCTTGTCATTCAGACCAAAAGGAAAAGCAGTGCAAAGTAGCCGAATCAAGAAATTCTCAACAATAAGTAATTGAGACCTCATTTTTGAACTATCAACATTTTCGTTCTCCAGACAGAACAACACCCTCACCTTGAGATCGTCAACACAATGTCCATTTTGCGTAAAGTGACGTACCAGCAACGTCTGTTTATCTTTGTTACGAATACTGCGTTGATGCTCCATAATTCGTTGTTTCAGCATTCGGGCTGTCTGCCCGACATACTGAAAACCACATTTACGACAGGAGATGAGGTAAACAACATTTTTGGATTTGCACGAAGATTGAGAGTAAGAAATCATTTGATATTGGATATTTGTTGCGTGAGCAGTAACTAGTTTATCCTGATCAACACTGACACAAACTTTACAAAAGCGTTCTCCACAGGCTTTGGTTGCATTGGTTCCAATCAGCTTTTTAGACCACCAACTTACAGCTGGCGAAGTGTCATCATTGAGGTTAAGCTTAATGCATGCAACTTTTTTGGTATAAGTATTGTTTTGGTTCGTGGGCCGATGGGTTTTACTTCCGTTCTCATAGGCGACTCCTCCTATGAGATAGAAGATGCCGGAGGGATCCGCGGGGCTGCCGCGGTTAAGGAAGTCCCTCCCCGGTTTCCCAGGTACGACCACCGTCAGACCGGAGGCTAGGCGCCACATGTGCCGGCATACACCGTGACTTTTAACCAGATCCATACGACGGTTTCTGGTGCTCTGGGGGGGGGGTACCCCCCCACCCCCCCCCCCCTCGCCCACGGTACTGGTTTTGACCCCCATAACGTCACTAATTGTCCCCAGCCCAAGTGAAAATACACATACCGGCTTGAAATTCGATCAATTCTGATGATGTGTCGCGACGGCAGTACACGAAACAGCAACCAGACAACGTAACGCTTGCAAACGGAGCAGCTCAGACGCTCAAATTTAGATTGCGAGGCGAATCGTCACCTTATCTGCATCGGAAACTAGTCTGCATCGGAAATGGTAAGCCAACCTTTGGGACGCTTAAAAACTTCATCGCCGATGTTGTTGAAGCCTGAAATCAGTCGGTAAAACGGTCCAAAATGGACTGCTGACGGTTTTACGAGGTAATATCAAAGAAAATTTTTGTTAAACTTTCGAAAAATTAAAAAAAAATTGAGGTTTTCAGAGCATATTAGAGGAAAATTTTTCGAATTAAAAAAATCGGCATTTTTGTTTTTTTTAATCACTTTTATTTTGATTTTTGTTTAACAACCCTAGTACCAAACTCCGGCGGAAACGGGCAATATCATAATGAAGCGTTGCAAAAAATCAGCGCGCGACGCGAACTACAGGCGTTGACGAACAGCAAAGTCCAGAACAGTCGGAACGATTGCAAAGTATTCTGAAAAACACAATGAGCGAACGAACAGCAAAAAAGTGATGAGCGCGAGCGCAGCGGACGTCGTCGTCAGCTTTGACCAATCATATTTGAGCACGTGTTCGCATGTCGGGCTGATGTGCCGCCTAGGAAACGTGCAAGAACTGCAGCAACTGTTGCGATCCGGCGACGGCGACGCGTATCCGCACGACGCGCACGACAATCGCGGTTGGTATCCGATCCACGAGGCCGCTTTTGGGGGGCACACGGCGTGCGTGCGCGCGTTGACTGCTGTCGGTTGGTCTTTTGCGGCAATTTGGTATTTTCGTTCATTCATTGTAAGGCTAGTGGTATGTTGTTAGTGGATTTAAAAAAAAACATTGTGTTATCTGCCTTACTTCAATGTCCATCTCCACCAATGGAATGCACCACCATGCATCTCCACCACCAGTGCCGCCAGTGTAGCTCTCTACTCTAATAACTACTCTGGTTTTCAACTGAAGCTTTCGGATTCGCTGCCCTACGGAAATATAGCGACCGCAGGCCACCGAAACCGAAATCGGGCTAAGACCACTGGTGCCCCCAGGACAGAGCGGGGCTTAGAGCATAGTTGTTCCAGAGCCGAGGGGTTGGGGGGCCGATATAGATAGCTGGAGAAAATTTTCTAGATAGATAGACAGCTGGAAAATTTGGGGGGGGGCGGTCAAAATTTTGAAATTTGATAGATAGATAGCTAAAACGCTAAAAAGCTATAAAAACAGCAAAATAATCTAAAAATACACTAAAAATCAAGTATAAACGCGTATTTTACCTAAAATTAGCGAAATTTTCAAGAATTACGAGCAAAAATGGTCAATTTTGGTCAAAAATTGACTCATTTTATGTCTTCGAAGACAAAAATTTTCAGATAGATAGCTGGCTGAGAAATTTTTTGATAGATAATAGCTGAGCCGAAAAAACCTGTCTGATAGAGATAGATTCGAAAATTTTTGGGGGGGGGGGCGGCCCCCCCAGGCCCCCCTGGAACAACTATGGCTTAGAGGCTGTCCCCCTCACGTGGCGACGGTATTGGTTCCACCGGATGGTGAGCCGTCCGTTCCCCAATCCCACCGGAGTTTGGTACCTTCGGGTTTCCGAAATCGGTGGGGGGGGGGGCGTGCTTCAAATATTAAAAAAAAGAAAAAAAGAAAAGAATTGCATTCATATTGCTGGAGTAGAAATTCGCAATCACAAACATGAAATACCAAATCGTGTTTTTTCCTTCGTTCCAGCTGATTTGCCAGATTATGTGAATCATCGTTCGCACGACGGCACAACACCACTGATATTGGCCTGTCAAAAGGCACACCGTGATTGTGTCGCCGAATTGTTGCGAGCGGGCGCAGATCCGAATGTCGGCACGTTGGATGATATGTACCCGTTGATGGCAGGTTCGGATTGGAAAAAAGCTTTTTCACAATCTTTCTCAGTTTGCAGTTTGTAAAAGCTTTTTCACAATCTTTCTCAGTTTGCAGTTTGCAAAAGCTTTTTCACAATCTTTCTCAGTTTGCAGTTTGCAAAAGCTTTTTCACAGTTTTAGCAGCATTTCAAAACTCCTAATATTGATTGTTTTGTTTACCATGCCTAGCCAACCCTTTGGTGAACCAGACTGATCTTATGAATGATTAAACGCATCTGTAAATATATGAAAACTCGAAACTTGTGTGTGTGTGGGCGTGTTCGGTGAACATAAGCCAGCCTGACCCTTCCCTTGGCACACACGAAAGAAACAAATCTTCAAAAACAGACAGTTTGTGCGAAAACAATTGGCACGTTGGAACGTAGTTATCTGCAGATTCCTTGCAAACATGCTTCCGTGTGTTCGATAAAAATCCAGCAAATCAATAAACAGGGAGTGTACAAACATTTTGTATTTTTTTAGCAATTCGCCACTGTCGCATGGATCTTGTGCAGCTGTTGCTGGAAGCCGGTGCCGACCCATCACGTGTGTACTGGAACGGGTGGACATGCCTGCATGAGGCTGCTTGTTATGGGTTGGTTCGCGTTGATATGAAGCGTGCTGATTAGTTTTTTTTACCAAAAAAACGATTCTTTCAATGAAATTCTGATTTGTGATTGATGCGATCGCCAGTTCTCGAGCAGTTCACATTTTTCTGCAATTGAAGCCAGAAGCGAAATGTGGGTGAGCCAAAAGCGAGATGCGCTGATTGGTCCAGTGTTCCGACATGCTCAGGCATGCCTGATGACGCAACCAATCATGACCAACCAACCAACCAAACCCTGTTAGCATCGAAAAAATTGTTTGCAATTTTTTTTCAAACTTTTCAAAATCACCGCAATTTTTTTCAAGCAAACGTCAGGTTCGTCGACGCACTGGAGCTTCTGGTGCGCAACGGGTGCCCCCTGCTCGCAGTGGACGACGACGGTCTCTCGTGTTTGTTCGTGGCGGCGCAGTATGGAGCGCTGAATGTGGTGAAAGAGCTGTTGCGATTAGCCGGTAGGTTGTTCGTCGGGAATTTCTCAGATGAAATGGAATTGATGTCGCTTATGAAACTGGTCTGTAAAGCACTGTTTCTTATCTTCACATTTTGCTCTGCGCTCTCTCTCACACACGGGACGAAATAGAAATCTTTGTGTGTGTGTGTTATTTCCTTCAACCTTTTACGTTAGCCTTCCTTCACTTTGTCGTTGAGAGACCAGCTGTTCGTTATACAAAAAAAACACATGAATAAAAATTGCAAAACCGCCGTGATTTCCGTCACAGTAGCAAACTCTGCAGATCTCCATAATGCGCGTGCTGCACTGTTGAACTTGCCAACGAATGACGGTGCCACACCGGTCTACATCGCAGCGCAAGAGGGCTACGACAGAGTGCTAGTCGAATTGGCTGCCGCAGGTGTTGTTTGGTGGCTGTTCTTTCCTGATGAACGAATCAGCTAAACTGGTCAAGTGGTTGAATCACCACCATTCAGATGGAACGTCAACCGTGTCACCGCTCGTGGCCTGGTGGTAGTGCGTTAGACTACAGTCTGTGCGCTCGGGGGATCGAGCCCCGCCGAGGGGTGTATAGGCACTTAATGACAGAGAAAACTCGATGGGCGCCCTACTCAATGGCGTTCTGCACGCTTCTTTGGGTTAGCCCTGGCTAAAAACATCGCCTAAAATATCGACAAAAAAACAAAACAAACGGTTCATGGCGGTGTCTTGGCCAACGACGACGTGGTTTACACAGGCAACGTCAATCGCTAAAACAGTTTAGACTGTGCGACGAAAACTGAATCGTAAACGGCTCTTGAAAACTGTTCTCAGGCGCTTCAATGAACGAGTGCACCGACGAAGACAACGTGCATCCGATCGTGCCTGCTGTGCGACACAACCATTCGAGGTCACTGAGGATACTGCTTGCACATTGCGAGAAAAACGCCCTGAATGAGTCGGCGGAGGATCCAGTGATGCAGGTAAACCATACAGGCTGAAGACCGCGCACTTGTGTGTGTGACACTCAGTCACGAAACAAAACACACACAGACGCACACTGTTGCACGCGCATCGCATGTGTGTGTGTGTACAGTGTGCCAGTGTGTTTGTGTGTTTTACAAGCGAACACACATTTGACACAGGCACACACGCAGACATTGGGTTGGCATGGGAAATAAGAATGAATAATCTAACCAAATAAAACCCAACAAAACATGGCGTTTCGACCTAAGCACAAGACGCCGAGCAATGGTGGTCTCTTCAGTTGTGCCCATTGCCCAAAAACTCAATAAAAAGGCTTAGTTGAAAATTCTTAATAGAGGCAAAATAAACATAAAATACAACAAAACATCAATAACAGTGTGGAACATAAAAGCAAAAAAGCAAAAACGTTCTACTTATTGTTACCAACTTTGTTATTGTGCCGTTTGGCGGCGTCCCGGCCCTGATTGTTTGTTGGCGACATCGCTTTCCTCTTCGCCAACACAGCAGCTTGATTCGATGGATCGACACGTGTGCGATTGCTTGGGTGAATAGGGATCTTGAACTTTCCTGAATTCGACATTGAATCAAAACCGACCTTCAAAACAGAGCAACATCAACAAGAGAGGGACAAAATCACATAACGTAGCAGGTACTCCAGTTTATAAACTGGATTGTAATAAACATAAAGCTTAACGAACTCAACACTTTTTCATTTTTTATTCAACATCAAATCAATAAAAAATCATTTGTTGCAAAGCAATGAACTGATCATCGGCATAGATTCCGAACTTGAATAACAGCGACTGATGATTTGATCGAATCCTGAAAAAGTTGCGCATGAGCATTTCCCTTTTATAACCATTGCCAATCAACTTTGATACCAGTTCCGCACATGAACGCACGAAATCATCCAATTCCGTGCATATGCGTCCAAATCGGATGGTTTGTCCAAGGAAAACGCAAGCGCCTAATTTTATGTGAGTGTTCGATTCCGCATGTACCAGCTTATTAACCTTGAATGGGAAAGTGTCCGTCTTGTCGAAAGGTTTAATCGAAAAGTATTGGTCATTGATTGTGATAGTGAAGTCTAGGAAATCACATTTTTTAGCCATGGCGTCACTTGTGAGTTCCAAATTTAATTCAGCAGGATCTTTTTTACCATGTCCAGAAAATCGGGATTATTGATAAAAATAACGTCATCAACGTACCGAATTGTGTTTTTCAACATCTTGCATTCACGTGAGTTTGTTGTTTGCTTAAGATAGAAGAACTCCATAGCGGACAGGGCGATGTTGGCTATAGTACTGCTGTGTGCACCACCTTGCGGGACACCTTTGATCTGTTGGAACACATGACCTGCAAAAGTGACATATGTTTCTGAAACACTTTCTTCAATGAGAGCCTTGACTTCATTAATACGTAAATTACTGAATGAGGAGTCAGGTTCGTCAGAATTGATAACGAGTTTGTTTTTTACCAAAATGTACGGTTTTTTATAGAAAAAGTCTATAAGCTTGAAAATGTTTTGGAAGATTACCCCATGAGGCAGGGATGGAAAAAGATTGCTAAAATCAGCGCTAGCTACAGACGTTATACTTCTGCAGCTTGCAACCTTATTTCTCGCTTCCTGAGTACTATCAACACTCCAAAATAGTGATTTACTAGTTTTTTCTGTTGCTACGTCACAATAGCTAATCAGCCTACGTTTCAAATTGTCTATCAATTAAATCATTAAATCTTATCAATTTTTTAGAATCTGGGATTGAATGCGTGCGTGTGCAAACGTAGAAAGGAAATAGTTTCTTTAATCTTCATGTGGTAATTCAGAATTGCCTAAGTGACTCGAGCCCCATTGAGAGAACTCGGTTCACTTTCTCAATTTTGATTTTGAATTCCCGCGTAATGCATGAAACAGTTTATCTGTCTATGCGCGCATTGAGTCAGGGAGCCAAAATAAAAAAAAATCATAATGAAAACTGCAATGAAGAAGACGTCACTTTCTGTCACTCAGGCCGTCGAATCGAACTCGTTCGACTGCCTGAAACTGCTGGTGGAGCACGAGCTGCCCGTGGACCGTTGGTCTCGCGAGTCGGTCAACGTGACGACGTCGCACGAATATTTGAAACCGCTATTCCATCGGCCGAATATCACGCCACTTGGACGGGCCTTGCTGAAAGGGCGCACTGAAATGGTTCGCATTCGCAATTGGCATTTTACTGTTTTTTAGCGAGTTTTTCTGTTCTGTTGACTGACACTCGGATTTCGCTTTTTATGTGCTGCGAAGCAACTTGTTGGTTGGCTGTCAGCTTTGTTGACTGTGCCGCGTAATATGGTCAACATTTATGGACCAGCTTTTTGCTTGATCGAGATATCCTTGTCTGAAGAGCTTCCATTTTTGTGTCATTCCTTCCAGTTTCTTCCTTGTGTGTTCCTGCTTGCACTGTCATCACATTGGGCAGAACAGAATGCGTGCATTCATTCTTATTATTCTTTCTTTAAGACCTGCGACTCAATGCGGTTGTGGACGTGAAAGGGAACTAGTTTCAATCTGTATATGATAATTCAGAATAGCCTAAGTGACCCGGCCTCATTTAGCGGACTCGGATCCCTTTGCCAATTTTGAATTCCCGCGTCGTACATGAGACTGCTTACCAGTCCATGCGCGCATTGAGACGCGGCACCAAAATAAAAGATCTTACTTTTTAACTTTTTTCAGGTTCCATTACTGTTATCAGATGGTGCGCAGCGAACGTTCAACGACGCCAATTGTCATTCACCGCTGGCGTTGGCGGTTTTCAAACGCCAGAACCCACAGTTTCTCCGACAGTTCATTAAACTGGGCACAGATTTGAGCAGTTTCAGCAGCAATTCACTGTGTCCAAGCGTACCCGATTGTCTGCTTGTTGCCGTGCACCCGTTGTTCTTCAGGTGCGCAAGTTTTGTTTTTCTGAATTTTTTTTTTGGAGTATAATCTTGTATGTTTAACAACGGTTTCTTGCAAACTGGCTTGACCCACACGTAGTAGTAGCTTATGATCGGAAAACGAATATATTGTGGTTGCAATATTTTATGTATACCTAGGGTTGGTTCATGAAAAAAACCGTTTGTCTTCATATTGCCAAGAAAAATCGGTTTGATTCCGTTTAAAACCGTTTCATTTCCAAATTTTCCCCAGCACCCAACGCAAACTGTTCAGAACTTGGCCGGTGGCGCTCCGAAAAATCACAAATACAATCAAAGTGAGTACTCGGTCGCATGAGATAACGAGTCGAAATCAAAGACTCGGGCCGCCTTACCAATTTCGAATTGCCGCGTCAAGCATGGCCTATGCGCGCATAGAGTCGCTGAACCAAATGAAAAAAATACCAATAACAGTTCTGTGCACTTGTTGCAGTCAACTCGCCACACTACTCCAATGTGGCTTGTCGCCGCGTCTCGGTGACTGGTGCCACTGTAACAACACAAACTACTCGCTCTTGTCGGAGCTGCAGAATTTGTTCCCGGCGAAGGACATTGCGAAACTGATCCGTTGCGTCTCGACGTTTGTCGCCGATTTGCCGAACTGCTGTGAGCGATGGCGGGGGTTGCGCGAGGCGGTCGACAGGAGAGGTACACGGTGGCATGGAATGGATGGAACTTTGAATGAGACACGCTCATTGGCTGACAGAGTTACACTGGTGCAACCAATCAGCCGACTGCGTTTGATCACCGTGGACGGTGATAGGTTCTCGCAGTCTCTGTTGCAAACAAATGAGCGCGGCATTCCATGCGCAAAATTGCGACATGCCAGTGTGTTTGTGTTCAAGCACACAGGACACTGGCAGCCGTATTGTGCTGTGTGTTTGTACCACGTTGTGTATTTCTGAAAGTGAACAGTGTATATCAAATGCACTGCTTTTCGTTTCGCCTCGTGCACATTGTCATTCGCTGAAAAACCACGATTAAAATGTCACACGAATCAACTCTGATTTTTTTATCGCTTTTCTTTCGCTACAGACATTCCATCTTTGGCGCATCTTAGTCGGGTGGCAATTCGAAAAACAATACGTCCAAGTGAATTATTGGACGACGCTTGGGCTGATGATTTGAAGTTACCCAATCTGCTGAAAGATCACGTGCTTTATCGCAACACGGATTGATTGTTTATCATTACGAAAATGCATTTCCAAGTACGTGTGTGTGTGTGACTGCAACATAAATCACGGGTTTTACATTGTGTGTAATGTGCGATTTTCACCCTACATGTGTGACGTTTTTTTGTTTATTTGGTTGTCAACAGAAACAGAGAATAAAAACCCAAAACAAATGGAAGACTGATTGTTTTTTTTGATGCCTCGCCCGTTGTCTTAAACGGCGCACACACAGTGTGCCTCTTTTCTGCGTTTTCGTGCGCAAAAAAGCCATTCAGTCAAAAAAAAATTCAATTTCAAATCTTCGACCAGATTGTTTGAATGTTGACCAACCAGCCGTGCGCGCGCTCCCGTTTTGTCGCCTGCCAAACACGAACGACCGACTGACATCCGCCTCTCTGATCAACCAATCGACTGCGCTCTCGCATCGCGCTTTCCAGCCAATCAGAGCGGCGCAAACGAAAAAAAACTCGAACCGATAATTTTTGTGAAAAAAATGACCGCCCGCTCCGGTCCGTTCGCGGGCGCCGCCCGCCGTCTGCCAGTAGCGATCAGTCGCAAGCCGATCCGCTTCACTCGCGCCGGTTATCGGCCGAAATCGGGGCGTCTGCCAGTGCTGCGTAGCGTCGTCACCGACTTGTATCGCGAGGAGCGAATCGAGCTCGCCAGGCATCGTGCGTTCGAGGCGCGCCAATACGCCGAGCGGGTTCGCCGTTTCCACCGTCGTTTTTGCATTTTTTTTCATTCGCTTTTGCCACTCGTTTGCGTTTATAACGCAGCTGCTGCAATTGGCCGTTGTCAACGGTGAACAAGACGCGTACACAATGGAGATGCTCGACTGGTGGTTGGCGGAGGATAAACTCGATCTGATGCAGAAAATGTGGAAGGTTTGCTGCTCTGTTGGTGAATGGCTGTATTTTTTTTAATTGATTTTGTCGTTTGTCGTGCGTCATCGGTCTTGGACAATCGCGACATGACGGACTAAAGACTGATTTTGTAAAAGACTACAGTAAAACTGAAAAATATGTAGTTTGTGACCTGAAACTGGCGCGCTGACCGTCAGCGGTTACTGTAAGCCCAATTCAAAACCAGCCAATCAGTGAGTTGTATAAAATAAAGTATTGAGTTCGGTTCGAGCAGATGCTTGCGTCCACGGCGTTTGAATCTGATCTGCTGATTGGCCGCAGTGCCGTTAGCATCATCAGCCAATCAGCGTGCGCTGCATATTCAACGCTCATAGCTGTTTGGGTTCGTTGCTTTTGAAATGGGCTCTGCGCATCAATTCACACAGTCAACGTTTCATTTGTTTTGCAGGTTTTCCTTCGTATTCAATGTGGAAGTGTGTTGGTTGTGTGAGAGCAGCAATTGTTGCACCGTTTCACCGCATTTCACAGGTGTTCGTGCCGCGCTACGAAACGCGCTACCTGAACGGCACCCTGTTGCGTTTCACGAACGTGTTCCGTCTACCGAACGACTATCGCCCGCGGCGACCGCTGCCGAAACTCGGTCCAATTTACTCGGCCGATTTGGCGCGAACCAGATGGAAGCTCACGGAATTGGTCGTGCTTGAGTTGAAGGGTGCGGTTTCAAGGGGCGTTCATGAAGCACCAGTTTGTAGCCGCGTAGCTATGCGTCACTAAATGTTGCTTCATGAATGCCGCTTTAGTATTTTGTTCACATTCAACAACATGTTTTTGTTAATAATACAGTCAATTTTTTGACTTAATAAAATTACCAGACCAGACCGGTCAGTGAATCAGCACTGTGGGTTTTTTCGTTTGAAGAATTTCTGTATTTTGGAAATTCTTGCGGTTCTTTGTCAGATAACCCATTCCCGCCTGTGCGTGCGTTTCCGGAGTCACATGAAAACAACCTGCTGAACGTTTTGCTTCGGTCTGCCGCGAAACATCATCGAAACGCGGAAACTATTACCGCCCAAGAATCGCACGCTGAAAACGAAAATGAAAAATTTCGAGAATCGAGTGAAAGCGCCGAAAATGAACATGTGAATGCATACAAAACGCCGCCCGAATCACGCCCGATGACTTGACTTGATTCTTTTTTTGTTTGATCAATTTTTTCGCGCGGTTTTATCTGATATTTGTTTGTTTGTGATTTGTTATCATCTGGTACTGGCTGAAGAGTTCATGAGTTGCCTGTATCATTCATCATTTGAAACCTGTCACTCGTGTCGTGTGATGCACACATTACAACAGTATAAATAAAGGAGCAGCAAAGATCTTAGGACATGTTCATTTTTCATTATCTGGAATACAGCGAAGGTGTTTCGAAAAACTTCTGACATTTCCCAACCAACCACATTCATCATCCTGTCCCCATTGCTTTCCTACCAACCCAATGCCTCTGCTCGTTATCCAAGCGTCTGCTAGTCTGCGTCGAACGTTGACTTTAACAAGGTGAGCAGCTGATCTTTGTGAAAATTCAAATCTCGTGCGCTGATTGGCTGCATCGCAGCTTGCGAATGGTAAACGCTGCTGCCAACTGCAAAAAAGCGTCGCATGCGCTGCGACAATGCACGAGCGTCCGAGCGAGCCTTCGCGTTCATTGGCTGACGCGAAAATTGGCGTGACAGCATTCCGCAGTTGCTGCTACGAACAACTATAACGTCGCATCAATTCAGCGTTCGCTAAAGCTACAGTGGAGCTCTAAATTATAGGGAATCAGCTGATTGGTTGGTGGTCACGTGATGCATGCGTTCTGTGCAGAACAGTACAGACGACGCTTCACAGCAATGCCTGCACAGAAAGCATGCATCACGTGACCACCAACCAATCAGCTGATTCCCTATACTTTAGATTTCGACTGTATGCAGGTGAATGATGCTTTTTCGACCACCTTCAGAACAGCCAGTCAATCGTGCAAAGCAAATTGTCATTCATTCCCGCATGTCATTCCTGTGTTCAAAGACATCTTCAATCTTGTGCTTTCAACGCTGCCGCCCATCAGAGATCTGTTTCTTACTCGTCTTGGCGTCCGTTGAGGCTCGTTCGGACGCTGGTACACTGTAGCCTCACACTTTTGTTTATATCTGACGTGCTGATTGGTTTGATTCAACTGTATAACCAATCAGAGTGTTGTAAATTCTTCAGTGTAGCATCGAACTTCTGTGCTGGCGTCGTATGCGCGGGCATTCTGATCTACTCAGCTATACAGGCGTACCACGTCGCGCAAACCGTGAGGTTTTTCGTTGCTCTTCTCTCTGACAAAATATTGTTTTTTTTCTGATTGAATCCTTTGAATTTCCGTGTCACATAGTCGACTTTTGTGTGAAACAGAATGACAAGAGCAATCAAAAATACAAAAAATACAGAATTTCATTTTTGTTGCCAGTTGGCCCCGTTGATGTCGACGTACCGTCCACTGGTCGGTTACGCCCCGCTCGCCAACGCTCTGATGGCCGCTGCGATGCTGCTGGCGCATCTGTTTGCGCTCGTTTTTGCCATCGATCAGATGAAGTGAGCAAAACGTAGAATGTTACTTTCTGGTATACCTTATCACCACCGATTTGCTGACTTTGTTTTCTTTATTATTGTTAATATGTCAACACTTGGACAAATCACTCGACAACAAACGGTTGACTAATCTACGGTTACTGAACAAACTTGCGTAACACCAGGTTGAGTGTTTCTTCTTAGCGAAATACTGAGCATATGGATCAACATTTCTACAGTTTTGTCACGAAACAATTTGTCTTGGTGTTTGCATGCGAAATTCGAGGTTTTTGGTGAGTGCAAAACGCTCAACTGGGAAACGAACCTGGCGCAAATTGCGCCCAGTGGAAATCACTAACCACTAGACTATGATGCACAGACCGGAGACCGCGTGGCGGACGCGCGCGTCGTTTTCGGAAGTGGCCATGATGGGATGTTGTGTTACGCTGGTCACTTTTATGGCCGTATTGGGCAACACAATGTACTGGATAAAGTATGATAAGGTAAAGTCGTTGTGTCAATGTGGTTTACCTTTTTTTACACGAGTCACACAGTCAGCAAGAAACACACTGGCTTTTGCATATGCGTATGTTGCAGAGTTTTTGCTTGTGTGTTGTGATCAGATGAGTTAGATCAAAGTTCATGAAGAAGAGTCTCAAACATTGTTTCGATTTTTTAAAAGTCAGAATTCTGCCGCAAACCATTTGTTCAGTATTTCACGATCGGCATGAGCAAGGCGATGAGTCGCTACACGATTTCAGCAGACGATCAGTGGCAGGTGGACAAGATTCAGTTCGAGTATGAATGCTGCGGCGCGCATGGGGTGCACGAGTGGCTTTATGATGCGAAACACCGGTTGAATAAGTTGGTCGAGGCTTTGTGTTGTTGTGTGTTTTATAAGTTTGCTTCGCCGGACAAGAAACGCAGAACCCTAAGAACAGATACCACATGCTGTAACGTCTTGCATTTATAAGGTTCCTACCACTTATAAGACGGGGTCTTTCTACCCAAAAGTGGGCGGAAACCAAAAAAATCAAAATTTTGTCTTGGTCGAACTCCACCCCGTTTATAAAACCCAAACTTTTTAATCTTCGCTTTATAAAACCTCCTCCCACTTATACGGTTGTCGTCACACAAATTGCCACTTTTTTCAGAAATTTTTGATTTTCAAATTTATATACCGTATTACCTCTATTAACCCCCCCCCCCCAAAATTAACCCCCCCCCCCAAAAATAAACCCCCACCCCCTCGATAAGTTTCCAAATAATCCCCCCCCCCAAAAATAATCCCCCATGGGGGATTATTGGAAACCTGTTTGAAACACATACCCAGAAAAACATACACATAAACAGTGAATTCAGTGGCTGGTTGCAGTGAAAATGATGAAATTGTGCTACCAAAGGCCCCAAATGAATGAGTTAATAGTAATTTCATTACAAAAGGCTGTTGTAAAAGGAAATTTCTATGTAGAGTAGAAGTTTCTGCGACTTCCTTCCTGCCATGGAAGGTATTTTTGCCATTTTGCCCACCCCTAAAAATGGTTTCCAAATAAACCCCCCCCCCAAAAATAACCCCCCCCCCCAAAAATAAACCCCCACCCCCAGAAGTCGCTGAAGAAATAAACCCCCATGGGGTTTTATTAGAGGTAATACGGTACTAAGACGACCTTATATGCAAGACTTTACGGTATTGTTGAATGTGTCTGAATCTATGTTCGCTCCATTTCCGAAATGCCTTCCCGCCGTGCGTGGTCGACAGCGGCAACGACACCGACCACTACTTGCACGTCTGCCACGTTGGCGCCACGCTGAAAATCCCAAGTGTTCGTTTTCTCTGTTTTCTGTTTCACGATGATTGGCTCGATGTTTTTTTTTGAATGAGAGCCGCTGATTCGTTACGCAGAAAGTGAACGGCTGTCATGTCATGTTTGAACGTTGATGGAAAAAGTTTGTCCAGCTATGAGCAAAACTGAAATGCAGTCATCCCACATGTAACAGAGGCAGGGAGTTACGGGCCAATAAGCGTTTCTGTAAGCGATAGTTCAAAAGCACTTATTAATAGACAATAAATTTTCGGGGCGCTGTAAATGATAAGGATACGCATAACAGACCTTTTTGCAAGTTTTGATTTGCGAGTTTCAGTCATTTGACACGCGTCCATTTTTCACCCACTTCTGTCCATGTGAAAATCTCTGTTCATTCAAATTCAATTCTCACCGCCACGCGCAGAGCGAGCGCGAGTCTTCCCCATTCGACTGTTCTCAATCATTCGCGCGCTCGTCATCAACGTCGTCAGCGTCATCAGCGTCATCAGCGTCATCAGCGTCATCAGCGCCCGCCATCTACTGCTATCTGCCGCCGTCGTGCTGTCGGCGCCAGTCGACACGCTGTCGCCCCGATCTGCTGCTGGAGCCGTTCGTCAATCAGCGCAACGCCGCACACCGCGTCTACAACGCAACGCGACTGCGTAGCGCCGCGCAGAAATCGCTCGAACGGTTTGCCGCCGGTTGCATTTCAGTCGCTACTTTCTACTCTTTTGATGAAATGAAAACAACCACTGCTGACTTTCGATGGGTGGTGTTTTTTGAACAGCAACTGAAATAGTATCGTGTGCTCTTGAGTGTGGCCAATATTGTTTTCCTGTCCGATAGCAGTTTCGGGTATTGCTAAACCCCCACCCCACCCCACCTCACCTCACGCCACCCCACCATAGCTCACCCCCACCACCCATAGCAAAGTTATGGGGTGGGGTGGGGGTGGGGGTTTAGCAATACCCATCAGTTTCGTCCCAACCCTATCCAACAGCATCATTTCCAGGCACTTCACTGCGCATGGTTGCGCCACAGCGACGAAGCACTCGATCGCACCCATACGTGCGCTGGTCATGTTTTTCGTTGTGCTTTTACTGCAGGTCGGTTGTGGCAAATCCACTTTCGATGATTCGCCAACGAATTGAACAGCATGTTCCCATTGATATTTTGTCATTTTTCCACGCAAACGCAAACGACTTTCAAAACAATGGTCAGTTTTCCGTTCCAACCACAGCCATTTTCGCTCAGACGATCAGTGTTATCGCGACGCAGTATACGCAAAGCTCAGCGTGGTGCGCCCGTGTGTTGGCGCGTCAGTACGGGCCGAACCCGGTGGCGCCCGGATGGTTGATCCCGTTTTGCGGCAAATCAAAAAAGGCGCTCCTCAAAGATGCTCGCTGCCGACTTGACCCGAAAAAGGCGGAACGCGTGAAACAACGTGCGGAGAGGGCAAAATCAAAAGAGAAATCAAAGTGGAAAAGGTAACTCCGTCAGAACAAAGAAACGAAGACGACAAATAAAGACAAAATTCATTTTTTTGATGTTTGCGATTGGTAAAAATGCTTATTTAAAAAAATGTACGTTCCAGTTCTGGTCGCTCTACTCGAACCGCCATCGGAGGCTTGCCACCAAGGGTGAAGTCGGTGCACGTGCCCTGTGGTGAACTGACTCTTCGTCCGGCGGATTTTCCCGCAAATGGTACGCCCGGTACATGTGTGAAAAATCTTGTTTTTTTTGGAATCCTCCCAGCCAGTTCGTTTCCATTTATGGTAGATTGATGTGTTCCGGCATAACAGAAAAAAATGGATGCAAGCTAAAAGAACCTTTTACAAACCCAACCTGTCTGAGTTTGTTCAACACGAATAGGGACGGTCTCGACGTTCGACGATGCATCACAACAGTTCAAAACGGTTCAACTCGCGCCAGCGTCACGGTTGATGTTTCCCGCTGGTACCACTGCGTCGCAAGCCGTACCTGGCGCTCTCCCACCAGCAGCTCAGACAGAGTCAAAGCCGCTGTTTCCACCTGCGCCAGGCTCGCCATCGCCGACCGGTGTCTCTCATTTGTTCAATGTAGACAATAAGTAATCAGCATGCCGTTGGACCGCCGCAAAAATGAAACTTTTTACATTTTTAAATCTTTTTTTAATTATTTGTGGTGATTGTTTTATGTGTCGTTTTCCATACAGGATCTGTTATTTTTCATTATGTCCCTTTTTGATCATAAATCATGCGGATGCGCGAGCGAGCGCCAGCGAGCGGACAGCGACAGGGGTTCGGAGAGGGCAAGGAGAGATAAGCACAACGGCGGAACGAACGAAACCCAAGATGGAGCCGCGAAAATGCGAATTAGGGGGAAGAAAAAAAACGAATTAGAATTTTGGATTTTTTTCTGGTATGTAATAACGGGCACGGAATGTGAAAGAAAAAAGGGGACGGAGTTTGGGTAAGACCGTTGGGTAAAAAATTGGGATTTTTTTGTGGGAGGGTACGGTTAAGGGCGTAGTGAAAAGGAAAAAAAAGGGTATGGGAAAATAGTTTATTTTGAGAATTAGTAAAATTTATTTTTAAAGGGGGTTGGAGAGTAATGGAGAAAAAGGAGTAGAGGTGAGGGTGGGGGGGGAAGGGAGGGGGGGAGGAGAGAAGAAAAAAAGAAAAGGGGCAGGACAGGGAGTTAAGTAGTGAGATAGGGGGGGGGGAGAGAGAAAAAAGAAAAAAGGGAGGTGGAGATTTTGGGTAGTGGAGAAAGGAGGAGGGGGAGGGAAAGAAGAAAAAAAGAAAAGGGTGTTAGGGAGGGGGATTTTGGGTAGGGAGTAAAAGGGGGAGGCGGGGGAGGAGAAGAAAAAAAGAAAAGAGGCAGGTTGGGAGTTAAGTAGTGAGAAAGGAGGATTTAAAGGGAGGGAAGAGAAGAAAAAAAGAAAAAGAGCTCAGGTTGGGAAAATGGGGAGTAGGGGGGGAGGAGAATGAAAAAAAGAAAAGGGGTAGGTTGGTGATTGAAAAAGGAGGAGGAGGGAGAAGGAAAAAAGAGGGGAGGGTGGGTATGAAAGAGGAGGGGGAGAGAAAAAGAAAAGGTTGAGGTTGGGGGAAATTGGTAGTTTTGGAAAGGGGGGGGGATAGAAAAAAGAAAAGGTGTAGATTGGGGGGTGGTTTGTAATAGGAAGAAATGGAGGTAGAAAAGACAAAAAGAAAAAGAAAAGACGGGGTAGAAGGGGGGGCGATTTAAAAGAGAATATTATAAAGGGGAATTATAAAAGGAGGATGGTTGGGGAGAGATACGAAATTTAATCTAGTAAAATAAGAGCCATATTTGGTTTTGGGGAGATTGAAAGGAAGGGGGAACCGAAAGTTGGAGGGGGAAATAAATTTTGTTAGTGAAAAAATTGATTATTTTTGTGGGGAAGTAGTAAGGAAATTTAGTGGGGTTAAGAAAGATAATATTGTAGAAATAAATTATGGATAATAAAAAGACAACAAAAGTGTTGAAGGAGGCGGAGAGAGGAAGTGAGAGCAGAAACGGAAAATTGGGGGGGGTGATAAAAAAAGAAAGTTTGGTCGATTTTTTGGAGTAAGATTTGTTGATAAGGTTCAGTGGTGGTAGGAGAAGTTAAAAAGATTTTTAATTAATTGGGAAATATTTGGTAGGTTCAAAAACAGAGATTTCGAGAGTTGGTCCTAGTGTATTTAGCTCCCTAAGGTCCCCCATTTTAGATAATACGTTTTTTGTTGGTTTTCCGTTTTTTTATTGGATGTATGAATTGAATTTTTATTTCCTGTTCGCTTTATTCTTCTGAACTGATAATTACCAGACGTCAAAAAGTTTTTTCGCTCTGGTCAACATATATAATTAAATAATTCGTTAAAAGGAGTAAAAACTGTTCCTTTATTTAAAATAGGTTCATTGCCATTTGTCACAGTTGGAACCAAATAATGAATTGACCAAACAGGCCAATAAGATGGAAATGCTCAAATTTGCAATATTGCACTGCGCACCCAACTGTAAACTGCTAACAAGTTGATTGCAAGTAAGTACGAGTATCATCATGATATCGTTTATCGACTCCTGACGATCACAGTCCTCAAAGCGACTCCATTTTGGACTTCGTCAACTTTTTCGGTGCAGATGATTGTCACACCGTCGTTTTGACCTGCTCCGGCGTTTCACAATGAAAATATATCACAAGTATCGCCATTTCACAACTTAACGCCGGAGCTTTTCCGTCGCCCCGTGCTGCTGACAACCAGTGTCATTTTCAGATATGTTGTTTTCGTTTCCTGTTGCGGTTTGCTTCGTTTTGATGGTGTCGAACCCGTACCAGCGCAAGGCGACTGAAAGAATACGCAATTGGTGCGAATATTGCCGCATACCGGCAAACCGGATGCTTCAGAACAGTGAGATCAATGCAGACTTCTCCAAAAAAAACATTTGAACCCTTTATTTCAAAAATCGAAATTTTCCATCACGCGCTCTTGATTGAAGACGCATCACGATCTTTACTTAACACATTTCAACCGAAACAGATTTTTGTTGCGCAAACGTGACGCAAACGGCAAATCTCGCAAACGTGACGCAAACGGCAAATCTCGCAAAGCGTGACGCGCACCGTTCCAGTCGCTAAGGCACTGTTGCTGGCGGAGAAACTGACGCCATACGGCATGCCGAGACTGGTCAGCGTCCTGTGGCGCATTCGCGCCCACGCCTCGCGAATGTCCGGCAGTCGATAGACGTACAGGTAGGCGTTGAATAGAAACTTTAAATACAACGGCAGAAACGCCACGAACTGGCCGATCGCGAGGCACCATGGATGCTGAAATGTGTGTGTGGCCGCTCGTTTTGCGCACGCCGCCATATAGAAATTCGGAAAAATGTTTGAACACGTGCAAAAGTTTAAAAGTGAGCCAACTGGATTACCGTCACTATCATCCACTCCTGCGGGTACGGACAATGCTTGCAGGTGGCGACGAACCACAAAATGTGCGGCAGCCACGTGCAGAGGAACGCCGTCAAAATCAACAACACTAAATTCGTCGTCTTCGACAGTTTTTGACGTCGATTCGACAGCGATCGACTGCTCAAGCTGGATTTTAGCTTCGGCGCTGGTATCAGTTGTGACGGACCATTGGACAATTCTGGAATGGTGGCGAACGGATGAGCGCTGGCAATAATGGCATCCATCTCTATCATTTGAAAACTGGCGTTTGGACAACACGAGCGGTGCGTAGATAAAGGTTATCTTTTATTTTGGTTCCGAGACTCAATGTGCACATAGAGAAGGTAAACCAAAGTTGTTTCCTGCATGACGCGTTCGCGACCAGGAATTCAAAATGTCACGCGATCCGAGTCCCCTAAATAAGGCGCGGGTCGCTTGGGCAGTTTTGAATTGCCATATAAACATTGTAACTACCGTATTGCCCCCATTAACCCCCCCCCCCCACCATTAATCCCCCCACCAATAAACCCCCACCCCCCAGACCAGTTTTCGAATAATCCCCCCACCCACAAATAATCCCCCATGGGGGTTAATTGGAAACCTGTTTGAAACACATACCCAGCGAATTCAGTGGCTGAATGCAGTGACATTGGTGAAATTGTGCTACCAAAGGCCCCAAAAGGGATGTGAGTTAATGGTACTTTCATTACAAAAGGCTGTTACAAAAGGAAATCTCACTTTCTTGCCTGCCATTTCCGGTATTTTTGCCATTTTCAACAAACCCCACCCCTAGATTTTTTTGTAAATAACGCATTGAGTAGCAGATAACCCAAAAAGATTGATAATACCCAGCAATACAGCACATTGCGCCACCAACCAATCAGCGAGCAGCGCGCCAGCTCGGCGTTCTTGAGCACGCTGGCGCTGACGCCCGAGGCCGAGCGCGTCTTCGTCGACGGCTGGCGCACCATCAGCGTCGACTTCATCGACGAACACTCGTCGCTGGCCTTCTCCGGCTCGCCGATCAGCGAGGCCGTTTCGAGCATCAGCGACATGGCCGCAGGGGACGCCCGTCGCCCGCTGTCATCTGTCATCATGTTGCTGTTGTTGTTGTTGGCGATTTCAGGCGATGCTTTTAGTCAGTGCTAACACAGAAACACGTGCAAGAACGCCCGTTGCTGTTGTTTTCTCTGGTTTGACTCTTCATAGTCGGACTGGACAATGGCGAAAGGAACATGCAATTTGAATGGCCCGCGCGTTTAGCCTGATCAGGTTCAGGTATTCAACGTATTTGAAATTCAACCATTCAGTAAGCAAGCACCTAACCATGCAGTAAGCCTCACAGCTACAGGGGCTTTGTGAATCCGCTTGCATCATTAGCGCAAGCGACAAG